>OZ038504.1:2239987-2244987 GCA_964036315.1 Acanthosepion esculentum
ATTGGGGGTCTGGTGGTATTGGGGATCTGGTGATATTGGGGGTCTGCTGAATGCGATAACCACTCATTTGCTGCACATCATTCTATCGACTTCATATGTTTTGTTTCCTAGCGCTTTCGGCTATACCTTTAGCCATTATCAAGGATGATTCGATTTTTCAGCTTAATTGAGTGTGTGCATTATGTGTATGTCTTATCGAATCATCCTTGATAATGGCTAAAGGTATAGCCGAAAGTGCTCGGAAACATAAAACATTTGAACAGTTCCTACACACCTTTTGTCCTGTAAAGAAAGCTCTTGTTCCAACACAAGAAAAATTAAATAAAAAGCTCAATCGTAGTACCTTGTCTGTCGTTTTTAAGGAAACATGCATATATATATATATATATATATATATATATATATATATATATATATATATATATATATATATATATATAAACTTACTACAGATTATATTTAAAATTGGTACTTTTCAATTTTATAATAAAATTTAATATTAGTTAGAATGATTTTTATTTTAGTCTAACCCTAACATTAAAACATTCATTATTATAATCAAGGTTCGTTGTCAAATTTTTTGAATTCTCATATACTTGTATTTTGATTGGTCATTCCAGCTTATCTATAGCGTTTCCCCTGTCGAGGGGTGTTTGATCGATTTCAACCTTTTTAAAACCCTTTATTCTACATTCAACACCATCACTTGATAAGAAACCAGAAGTGTTGAAACAAAATGGCTATTTTTGTAGTGATTTTATAACATATTTATGTTATAATTTCCGAATAAATAATTATATTTGGTCTACTCTGTATTGAGCACACTTTTAAGACTAGTATTTTTTGGTTACTGGAATTTAGTCCGTATACACCAATCCTATACTTGTGTGTGTGTGCGTATATATATATATATATATATATATATATATATATATATATATATATATATATTACTCCACCGTGCATCCTATATATATATATATATATATATATATATATATATATATATATATATATATGTATATATATCGAATTCCAGTCGAATCCATTACATTCACTTACGTGCTAATACCCTTGGGAAAGGTATGAATCATCTTCTTCTCCATCCAACTATGGGTAAATAGCAGGACAGACTGGGTTCTATAGCCTTGGATGGCAACTGGTCTAGGAGAAGGACAACTCTGAATTCAAAACCAGCGGAGGGTCGTTTGGGGAGCTTGTGGCATTCGTTGCACCAGGTCCCTGTATTCGTCCCTCCAAAAAGTGTGGATGGCCCTGCACAAAGCCTTCACCACTATAATCAAATCCTGTGTGGGTGTCGGGCTTTCAGTTTCTGGGAACTGATCTGTCTGGCCCTCATACGTCGAGTTCGACGGGAGAGTCCATCATATATATATATATATATATATATATATATATATATATATATATATATATATATATATATATATATGCACATTTCATTGAATACGACAGACAAGGTGCTTTTATTTATTTTTTTATACAATTTCTCATGCGTTCTAATAATTTTTTTCTTTTCGGATGATAAATTATATAAAAACTGTACGGATGTTCTTTTTAGCCATATTTTATAAAACAAACATACAACAACCTATTGCTTATTTAACAGTTAAATTATTTAATCCTTGAAAATGGCTAAATGTATAGCCGAAAGCACTCGGATAAAAAGAACATTCGGAAAGTTTTAATATAATTTATCATCTGAAAAGAAAAAAATTATTAAATCGCATGATAAATTGTATAAAAAACTAAATAAAAGCACCTTGTCTGTCGTTTTCAATGAAATGTGCATGAAAGAAGGATTGCTGCCTAAATACACAAATATATATATATATATATATATATATATATATATATATATATATATATATATATATATATCAAGAAATATAGTCTTAAAGTGTGCTATATTTATGGGATAGAGCGTGTGTAAATATAAAAGTGAACATAGAAGTTAACACTTAGAGGCGACAGTCTGTTCCATGCTAGATGCAATCGTCAGGCCACGAGTGCTGTTATTTTTCTCGGCTATTTATATATACGGGTCAGTGGTAGTCTATTTTGGCAGAATATTCTACCCGAAGTCGTTTATTTGTTTATTTGTGTCAAATTATCTTGGTTGTTTTTATTTAATTTATTTTTGTTTTTTATCCTTTATATTTATTTTATTTTTATTTTTTATTTTGATCGGTATATATATATATATATATATATATATATATATATATATATATATATATATATATATATATATATAAAATTAAATATGGCCGACAACGAAAATTGAATTTAATTTTTTTTTTTTTTCCAGCGTTCTTACGTTTTTACAGTTGGTGGCAGTAAGGGAGTACAATAATTTTTCCATAATGTCCATAGTTCCAAGCGCTTCCAGCAAATTTCATAGCCAAATGCCTAAATAGGATTTGAAAGCGCTTGGGCTATTTAACACATAAATACATTCAACAAAAACATCAAAACTTTCATTCATATCTGACACGATTTGCCCACCCCTTTTTTTTCTACACAAAAACAATGTTTGCTATTTTTTGTTTTGTCTTGCGTTACCTTGACATAATTTACTTTCATATTTAAATTAAGTAACTTAATAAAAATAATAATAATAATAATAATAATAATAATAATAATAATAATAATGCAAGTACAAACACCTGGAGATCGAGATTAACAGGATGTGGGGAATGAAGACTGAGACTGTACCAATAGTAATCGGAGCACTGGGCCTCGTGAGAAAAGGAATGGACAATTTTCCTAACAGTGTCCCAGGTAACATCAACATACAAGTTGCCCAGAAGATCGTCCTACTATGAACATCCCATATACTAAGAAAAGTGCTATCAATTAAATGACAATTCTCCTATAGGGCCTAAGGACCATAGTTTGGACCCGTCTCTACAGGATACAAAGCAGGAAACATCACAGACACAAATAATAATAATAATAATATCAGCAGTAGGTCGTCTTTATATGACTCGTTATATCTACACATAGGATTTATACTACAAAAGAAGGAAAAATAACGAAAGCCAATCATATATTATAAGACATTTTTATGTTTATACATTCTTTTTATAGATACAAATATTTAAGTAAATGCTCTGTTTATAATAAACAGTATTAAACAACATTTACCGGCCTGAATGTCCGAGAAATTTTCATAGAAAATATTCGTCCTCCGACTGGAATCGAACCTGTATCCTATACGGAACCGTCATATAGCCTGAAGTGCCTTAACCGTTTCGGCCACAGAGGAGCGTTCGGTTAGCAATGTCGAATTTACTGCCTTTAAACTTTAATCTTCCATGAATCTCTCACGTACATTCATATCTGCTCAAAGCGTATCCAAATGTAAACAAATGACGTCACACATTATGAAATGGACAACGACGGCAATTATTTTAAGACATTTTTATGTTTAACATTCTTTTTATAGATACAAATATTTAATTAAATGCTCTGTTTATAATAAACGGTATTAAACAACATGTAAAGGCACGTCAGGCTATAAGAATGTATAAATATAAAAATGTCTAAAAAATAATTGTCGGACTTTGTCCATTTCATAATATATATATGTAAGCAAATATGTGGATGTAGACCCGACGGTATGATGAAAAATATGGAAAAGACAAAACAAAATCCGAATATGCAAGATTACTGTTTTAATGTTGTTTTACTGTCGACGGCAGACGTTTCGGTCTAGTAGACCATCTTCAGGACATGGTTATGAGAAACATACTTAGGATTAGACGATATTTAAGTCAACATGAAAAGACGATAGACACAAGACTAATCAGAAACAGAGCAACTGAAATTCTAAAGTCAGCGTTCCTTTTTTTGGGGGGGGGGGATTCGGTCCCGTTGGCGTCACGTTGGGTGAAGCGGGTGACACTGCGAAAAACGCACTCCCAAGATAGAGACTTTAACTTAAAGCTTATAAGTACGTTTGTCAAGCATTAATCTTGCCAGGAAAGGGGAGATGTTAAAAAAGCCGGGTCTAGTATTTACCGTATGTGAAATGGATATTATGTCTGCCTCATAAATCTTGGGAGTGCGTTTTTCGCAGCCTCACCCGCGTGACCCCAACGTGACGCCAACGTGACCGAATCTCCCCCCCCCCCCAAAAAAAGGAACGCTGACTTTAGAATTTCAGTTGTTCTGTTTCTGATTAGCCTTGTGTCTATCGTCTTTTCATGTTGACTTAAATATCGTCTAATCCTAAGTATGTTTCTAATAACCATGTCCTGAAGATGGTCTCCTAGACCGAAACGTCTGACGTCGACAGTAAAACAACATTAAAACAGTAAACTTGCATATTCGGATTTTGTTTTATCTTTTCCATATTTTTCATCATAATATATATATATATATATATATATATATATATATATATATATATATATATATATATATATATATATAACGAAATTAGTTGATCATCTGATTCCGCTCCGTTGGTTTCAATATCTCGGTTCTTCGGACGATTCCGGTCTATTGATTTCTTAACGCTTTATTTTTTTAAAAATTAATGAATGATTTTTCTTATTTATTTAAAAATAAATAAATAAACGCATGACGTGAAGTGTGATAGAAGGAGAGAAGGAGGGTGAGGAGAAAAGGAAGGGTATTGGAAATAATTTCCATGCCTGAAGATGACTGAATGTACAGTCGAAAGTACTTGCGTATTAAAGAAAGACCTTATGCAGCTTATAATTTTTAAAAACAAGAATCTAACATTCGTCGAATGATTGGTAGGTAAATTCACCTTTAAAATTTTGTTAGCGAAGGGATTTCACCATTTTATATCATTAACTTTACTAATCTACTTTTTGTATGAATGATTCCTTGTAATATATATATATATATATATATATATATATATATATATATATATATATATATATATATATTACTCGTGATATCTACACATAGGATTGTACCAGTAGTAATCGGACCTCCGG
>OZ038504.1:2249987-2302487 GCA_964036315.1 Acanthosepion esculentum
CATATCTGTCTTTGGATTTTGTCGAGAACCTCGAGATGAACAGCGGGGAACCAGACTATATATGGCAACAGTTGAAGGAGCACACTTCTAGATCATTTCACATCAATTCTGGGGGCCTCCAGGGATCTATCCTCGGACCTACGTTGTTTCTGATCTTCATCAACAACTTTCCCGATGTCATCAGTTCTCAACTGAAGTATTTGTTTTGTGAGAGTGACCAGCGTCAATGTCAAATAAGTTTCTGGAAGACTGACCACTTGATCACCCTTGAAGAATGGTCTAACGTATTTTCATGGAGTGCTTCCAAGTCTATCTCTCATATCACCTTGGCGGTCTGATCTTTCAAACTTAGAAAAACGAATCCTCTTGATACCTGTCACCATGATGCACCCGCTCATGAACAGAGATGTACAGCATATCGATAACACCAAACGAAAATATAGACTTTCCTCTTTACTAAGTGAGTGACAAAGAAAACTCTCTCTCCCTCTCTTCTATATATTTCCTTTCCTTTCCTTTCCTTTCCTTCCCTCTATTGTTCCTATCCTCGGTAATGGACATGAACCCGGACTTAGTTTATGTGGGTCAGTGAACGTCATAAAAAATCAACCAATGACAACACGTCCGCCAAATATCAAATGGGAAACATGGATGTGTCAGCCCCAATAAAAAGAAGAAAACCACGTAGGGAATTAGAGATGCCGCAGTGGAGAGGAACTTGATTCGAAGTAGCGGTTCGAGACGCTGTGATTCATCGGCTGTGAGTTTGACCTGACGTACAACCCCAGAAGAGAAAGAAAAAGAAAGGATGAATGCAACGAATTAATTTCCGTCAACCAAAAGAAACACAACAACCCTGTATGAACTTTCAAATCACAAAAAAAAAGAACTATGACGATAATCAGCCATTTTAAACACTGTAACCAAATGGAGCCAACAATAAATGGTCTTTGGCCTTTACTTCATTTCTATGTACCATATGCTTATCTGATTATGGCCAGGAAAGTGACAAGCAGATATGTGGAACTGAACGGGTTATTTACTCTAGCCGATCTTACTCCACCAAAAAAAACTTTACTTCATGATCAGAAGGCATGAGCCATGTTTCGTGTAACATCAGGGAATCAATTATTATTATTATTATTATTATTATTATTATTTCCTTTTGTACGTTCTGACCACCTCCAAGTCTCAGCCAGAGACGTTCGGAATTGTTAATCGGAGATCCGGGTTCGAATTCTAATCTAATTCGTTTCATTCACTTACGCGCAAATACTCATGGGAAAGGTATGAATCCATCTCTTCGCCCCTCCCCCCAGATATGGGTTGAATAGTAGGCAGTCTATCTGGAAAACTCATGGTCATTTCCAAAAATGATTAATGCAACATTCAGTTCTGTTTTACATCACCCAAAAAGGGTTGACAAGTCGTAAAAAAACAAATCAGTCAATCACTCAGAAACTTTTTCTTATATCTTTCATGTCTCTTCAGATCGTGGCTCTCCACAACTTCCTATCCTTTGTAGCTCTTAGAAATGTTTGTCTTTTCCTTATCTTTACCATTCCCCTGCTCTGCCATCCACGTTACTAGAGAGGCCATTCACTGTTTACCTCTGTTCATCTTGCTTTCAATACGTCCCGTGAGTATCAAATTTTCCTAGCTTTCTTTCTTCAGTATATATCCTAGAGATTTCAACTATAATTTCAAGTCTTTTTGTTTCCATTTTGCTTAAAACTTAAGATCAAGAGAGTGCATGTCTTTGGACTTCAACTGCTGACAAGTGAATTGCCATGTAATTTGTTAGGGTGCAAAACGTCCAATATCTGCACGCAGAATGTTTAAAAATTAAGAATTCTATAATCTTTTGCAATATGCGCGAGTTTACAATTTCAATAAAGCGTAATTCATAAAATTTTAGTCTGTTTTAAATATTCCTTTATCTACCTGGAAAGAACTTATAATGTGACAGGTTCTCATGGTGGGGATGACTTTATACTTCATATGTTTGAAGACTGCCAGAAAAATGAGCTACATATTTGTTTGAACCTTTCAACGTCATTCCAAGTACTCCAATAACTACGGGTAGTATGATTGTTTTGAGATGCCACCTTTGTTCAATTCCAATCTCAATATTACTTGGATGTGCTTAGTTTTCCGATGTTTTGAGAGATGCCATTTTTGTCGGCTTATTATTAGTATTATTTATTACTCAAGATATATTCCAAGCCTGTCGCCCAGAAAGGACAGAAGAAATAAACAAATCTCGTGTCAGTGAAAAGAAAAATAGCCACGTTGATTATGAAGCGAAGCAAAAATTTAACGTCATGGCTATTTCAACCGAAGGTGGCGACATTCGACTGACCAGCGCTGCGTGTCCCCGTTCTGATTAAAGATGCGTAGGATTGATTTGATGGAAGAATAGACGATATCGTCTACGCTCGCAAACGTCCACGTCTTCTCTCTCTCCCTCTCCCTCTCTCTCTCTCTCTCTCTCTCTCTCTTTCTTCCATCCCCTCCCGTTCTTGTCTCCACTTCTAGTTTGCTGCTTTGTCTCCGCCTTTTCGTGCAATTACACGCGCCATGTTTAGTGACAGTTCAAAATTGGTGTCTTCTGATCAGCGCCCAGATTGAAATTCCAATTTCCTCAGCTGCAATTCGGAAATGGTTCGACGTCCAAATGACGCTTGTTGCCATTTCATTTCGTCTTAGGTTGGGACGGAACATTTCAGATTCAGTCTGACACAACTCCATACGCTTTAAAAGAATGTCTCCCTTTTCCCTTCCTTATTTCTTGGTTCACTTTTTTTTTCTTTCCTTCATCTTAAGTTGTTGTTTTTTTTTGGGGGGGGGGTTGCGTTCGGAGCCAATCATTTTATTTTATTGAACTCTTCTTTCTTTTATTTTGTCTCCGATTTTTAGTTTTTATTTCTTACTTGAATTTTCATTGGCTTTCAACCGGCTATTCATTTTTCAGTTTATTCAAAGCCCCTCTCTTATGATTCTTGAATAAATTCCACTGAGAGAAACAGGATTAAGAAGTTCGAGGATCTTTTCTGTTAATTCACCGCAAAATATTAATTCACTTCAAAATATTAATCCACCCAAAAATATTAATCCACCCCAAAATATTAATTCACCCCAAAATATTAATCCACCCCAAAATATTAATCCACCCAAAAATATTAATCCACCCCAAAATATTAATCCACCCCAAAGTATTAATCCACCTCAAAATATTAATTCACCACAAAATATTAATCCACCCAAAAATATTAATCCACCCAAAAATATTAATCCACCCCAAAATATTAGGTTGGTGCAAAAATAATGTCGTTTTTTGACGTTCAACTTCATGTGAGAAAATGACATTATTTTTGCACCAACCTAATATTAATCCACCCCAAAATATTAATTCACCCCATAATATTAATCCACCTCAAAACATTAATTCGTTCTGGGTATGACGATAAACTACATCCATGTCCTGGGTATGACGATAAACTACGCAAACTATATATTTTGAGAAGTGTGGAACCACCTCTTAATTTCTGTTGTTCCCAGGTCCACCCTGACCCAGGGTGGCAGCACCTGTTAGGATCCCAGCTATGGTCAAATAGTTAACACCGAAACGGAGTTAAAAAGCATTATAAAAGTGTAAAAATAGGTTTTAATACCAGAAATACTTTGTAAAAAATTATTACCAGAAATAAATTTTTGAAAAAAAAAAAATTACCTGCAATACGTTCTTTAAAATAATACTACCAGCTATACATTTTTGAGGGGGAAAAATATTACCAGAAATAGATTTTTGACAAAACAAAATATTACCAGGAAAAAAACAGTTGTCGTCATTAAATAAACCATTGAGGTTGATGTGCTGTAAAACAAAACAAAACAAACCCCCAGATATTAATTCATCACAAAATATTAATCCATCTCAAAATATTAATCCACCCCAAAATATTAATCCATCCCAAAATATTAATCCACACCAAAATAAAAATAATTTATATTTACTAAAATTCTACCAGAGCTAGGGACTTCTATTGCACTGCTGTTTGCTTGACCTTTGCGATCGCCCCAAATATGGGCGACTCGGGTGGGGGTCTTCATTCGCGCTCACCCCGGTAAACATTCCCAAAACAGATTTTTTCCTTTTTTTAAATTGTAAAAGATTTCTTGTAAGTATCTCGAATAACAATCGCACTTACAAAAGATGAATAACTCCCTGATTTTTGGTAATTTTTCATTCTGATGTTTTGGAGTTGTTGCGAAGAAAGCTAAGTAAATCTTGATTTAGAATTTAGAATTTCTTGTGGTCAATTAATAATTGCGATAAGTAACTTTACATTATTTGAGGTGAATTAACAGGACATACCTAAGTTCACATATAATATTCCATATAGGGGGTTAGTACAAGGGCTAGACTAGCCATTCTCTAAAAATAATACTCAAGGAATATAGTAAAGCTGGAAACCTTAAAACCAGGTATAGCTGACCATGTGTGGATAGTAAGAATATTTGCTTTGATCTGAGTTTTTTTAAAGGTATATCAACTTCTTTATGGGTCATTAATGTAATTTCCTTAAGAGCTTTGAAATAATAAAAAAATATGATATATGTTATTCTGCTTCCACAATTGAATACATGGTAGATGATACTCTGCTTTTACGTGTATACATGTTTGTGTTGACATGATTACTAGAACCGGTGATATGTGTGTTTTATGTTGGAGCTTAGTTGAAGTTATATTTTATAATACAGTTATATTTCTTTAAGAAATTGTCGGATATGGATTAATGTCAAGTTCTTTCATGTTGGCTGTTTGGTAGGACTATAAATATGTGTTGTTGTTAATTTTGTTATAGATGCGCATCGCTGGCAACTTCCCCATAGATATGCATTGCTGGTGATCCTTTTATACAAAAGTGTATTGCTGGGATTCTCACTACAAAAATATACTTCTACAGCTTCATAGTGTTTTGTTTTTGTTTGACAGTTTCACTATTTGCCCAGCGCTGGGGCCCTAACAGGTGCATGATAAATGTAAACAAACTACAGAAATCGGTTGCATATACGAAGAAAGATTATGCCGAATTAAGGTGTCGAATAAAGGTAAAATAATTTTATTATTTCTCAAATCGTATAACTTTTACGTACATAGAACGCTGAAGGTAAAAGATCAAAGTTCTAAAAGCACTCCCGTAGGAGTTAGCCTAAAGTCCGTCTGGAAAAATTTGCAGAATATATTACTGGAGAGTGCTGATTTTATAGCATAACTGTTATCATCGCGAAAGTGCAATCGGCGAGTTCATATTCCAGTCTAAGCAGTTGCATTCACTTTCAGACATGCTCTTGAGAAAGGCATGTACCCATCTTTTCTTTTACCCCATTTAGGCTTCAGCTCATTTTCGAGTGACCTTTGAAACTCCACTTCTCCTAAAGGGTCATTTAGTTGTCGCTATCGAGCAAGATTGTCTCAGTGCCGAGGACCCCAACTCAGCATGATTTTTCTGACACAAGGAGAAATTATACTGCCTTAAGCAATATCTCATTCAGTAACCTTCTATGATGAGTGGCTCTTGAGCCCTGTGCTGGATGAATACAAGTATAAAAAATTACCCCTAGCTTAAAGTGATAACCAATCTTAGAGAAGGTCGACTATAAATTGAGAACTGTGGAAAAGCAATGTAAAGCTAGTCCACTATTTTTCTCGATAAGCCATAGTAATTGCACCTATTGAAGGGATTGCACCTATTAAAGGAAGTGCACCTATTAAAGGAAGCTATAAAGTGCTACGATCAAGTACGTCTTGAAGAGATATGGCATTGAAAACATATTACTGGAAAATAAGAGTGTTGAAGGAATCAGCACATTCACTATGTTCTTTTCATTTGATCAGTAAACAAAATTAATAGCACATTGAAGTTAATGATAATAATGATAATAATGATAATAAAATACAACTAGCAATACCCGTGAAAAATTTTACTTTTTCTGATTGAATTTTCTGATGAATATTAATTCTTCAGTTAATGATTGAATAAGATCCTTGCGTATTTCACGACTATGAAATACGTACACAGACTCAATCAGTAATATCTGAGTTTAATATTTGAGGTAAAGAACTAATTATTGCAGTAAAAATCAAATAGGAATGCATGTCATTATTTAAAGAAGTAAGTGGGTACAAATGAAAAGATTTGAAATTGGCAAGTTTTTCAATTTCACTGAAGTAGACATCAAACGCATGGGAGTATTATCGCTTCTTTCTTTCCCTCTTTTTCTTTTTCTTTCATTGTTTTCCCACTGAAACCAATCATATATATATATATATATATATATATATATGTGTGTGTGTGTGTGTGTGTGTGTGTGTGTGTGTGTGTGTGTGTGTATTTTCCGCCTTTCCTTGCAATCGAAACGATATAGTCCATTATTTACGAAGTATTGGCAGAGCGTAACGTACGCGTTAAGACTTGCAATTAGTGTTTAGTCCTTTCTTCTTGCTTTCCTTCCCTACATTATGTAGTTGTTCTTTTTTTCCTTTTTGTTTCTCTTTTCTCTAAAACCTCGTCGTTGCTCACGTGTTCGGTCCATGATATCCTCAGCATCCTTCTGTAGAACCACATTTCTGTTGCTTCTTGTATCTTCTTCATCTTTGTGGAAATTGCCTAGTATTCACAGTCATTTTAGACCTCCTCTAGTTTGCGGTTGTATGCCAAACACAGAAAAGGTTATGGAAGTAAATCCAGACAGAAAATCCGAGTGGAGTCCCGAAGGCGGTTGGATGTCAACATTGACAACATTCCGCCGGCAACTCCTTCAGTCAAGCTATCCCCAAATGTATTAATAATTAATACAGGATTTTACTGGAAATAATGAGGATTGTCTCTTTATTGTTAAGACTTTACTATTAAAAGTAGAAAGTATTCACATGTGACTTTACTATTCTTAGAAAGTATTCACATGTAAGTTTTTTCAGTATATTTTTCCCAAATATTACACTGTGTAGTAATTAGGTTGCAATCCGTTTATCACTTAACACAACAAATACCCCTCTTTACATCCAATAAAATCTCGAATTAATACGCGTGAATTATCCATGTGGTCAAAATGATGCCATAGTTTAAGTCCTTACTATTATTAGGTTTTTACAGAAGTCTTTCATCACATTTTTCCAGCTATTATATTAAAATATATATTTCTGTAGAACCACATTTCTGTTACTTGTTTCTTCAGCTTTGACGATATTGCCCAGCATTTACAATCACATAGGAGGGCAGATATCACGTAACAGTTCAGTCCTCTTTTCTTTGGTTCTAACGAAGTTTTTTCTGCCTCTCAATTTTCTGCTTAGCCTTTGGAATGTATCTTTGGCTATCATAATTCAGTGTCGCAGTTTTCATCTTCTGTTTGAACATTTCCCAAATATTATTTCAATTTTTATACTTGTTTGATTTTGGTATCCCCGATTTGTAATTTGCATTTGGGGCTCATCCTTTTGCTAACAACCTGTTTTCTTGCATTTGATGTTTAGTCATTTCTTTTCGCTTTCCTTCACTACCTTCTGTAGGACCTTCTCTAGGAGCTCTTGTGGTTTCCTTTTCGTGTCTGCTATCAACACTGTGTCATCGGCATATTTAATGTTGTTAAGATTGTGGCCGCCGATGATACTGGTAGGACATCTAATTCTCTTAGAATTGCATCGCTGTATAGGTTGAATAAGTCCGGTAAGAAGACACATCCTTTTCTTACACACCTTCCTATTTTTACATATTAACTGAATTCATTTTCTATCCGTATGGGGGCGGTTTGCTGCCTGTATAGATTACAGATTTTTCTAATACCCTTTTCAAACATGTCAGTCTTACCTAGCTTTTCCAACAGTTCTTTGTTTTGTTTCGTTTGGTTTGTTTTACGGCATATGGGTTATTTAATACCGACAAGATTTTTTATTGCTGGTAATATTTTTTTTTCAAAAAATGTATAGCTGGTAATATTTTTTCTTCAAAAATGTATGCTATTAATATTTTTTACAATGTATTTCTGGTATTAAAACCTATTTTTACACTTTCATAGTGTTTTGACCTCAGTTTGGAGGTCAACTATTTGCCCGTAGCTGGGTCCCTAACAGGTACTACCACTCCGGGTCAGGGTGGACATGGGAGCACCAGCAATTAAGAGGTTGTTCCATGCTCCTCAAAACCCGATCTAAGACTTTGCTGTTGGATGTAGTTTATCGTCTTACCCGGGACGCGGATGTAGTTTATAGTCTTACCCGGGACGCGGATGTAGTTTATCGTCTTACCCAGGACGCGGATGTAGTTTATCGTCTTACCCAGTACGCGGATGTAGTTTATCATCATGCACAGGACGGACAGAGATACACATCCTTCTGTATTTCTATCGCTTTCAGATATGATCCTGAACAGAAAAGAATTTTAGTATAGCCATTTCTCGCATCTTATTATTTTTTTTATCACAACATTCTAAGTCGAATTCTCTCCAGCCGTTAGAATAAGAGAGAAAGGAAAATGTGACATCGAAATCCAAAGTCGCATTGGATTAGATTCCTTCCAAAACCTTTCTGTACTTGTTTAATGTTGGCATTCCCAATAACTTGCCTTAAAAGTCTTATCTTTTACAAATGTCTGCTTTTACTTTTTTTTTTTTTCAAAATTGCGGAAAGCACACACACACACACACACATTCTTAAGTTAATGATTGAATAAGATCCTTGCGTATCCCATTTCTTTGTTCCTCGGTCCGTTGATGAAGGACACAGGCGTGTCCGAAAATTCCGAACATAAAACCTTTCTCTACGTGCTTCATTTTTCCGATAGTGTTAATATTTAATATATGTTTATTGTACTAAATATATTGGCACCCTTTCGTTTGTCCTTGTTTTTTTAACCAACCTATCTATTATATGTATATATATATATATATATATATATATATATATATATATATATATATATATACCTATTTTACATATATCTATCTATATATATATATATATACCTATCTATTATATATATTATATATATATATATATTTTACACACACACACACACACACACACATATATATATATATATATATATATATATATATATATATATATATATATATATATATATACATTATTTTACAAAAGAATTACTAAATGCAGACATTTGTAAAAGATAAGAAGGTACCAAGAAACAGAAAAAAATCGCCAGAAAGAAAAACAAGAATCCTGAATTGCTATGTGATACCAATCTTCTTACATGCCAGTGAGGCATGGACAATCACAGATGAAGCAGAACTTGGACGCAACAGAAATATGGTTCTACAGAAGGATGCTGCAATGGACAGAACATGTGACTTCTGTTAGTCCGTCCCCGCACCCTCTAAAATAGCCATACATTGACCGATCAAAACCATATTTGGGGGAGAATTGCAAACAGGTTAGGGGGTACAACGTACAGTTGGTTTTACAAGGGTGCCTAACTTAGTACGATAAGTTTTCATTAATTTGTGGGCGAATAATGGTTAGGGGACCGCTGGTCTAAAATGTACTCATAACAGTCTTAAATAACTTAAATTCAGAAATTAATCATTTTCATTATTAATTCTTGTCTAGCCTTTTTTTTCGTGTCTTATTGCTGCTTTCTCCCAGGTTTTCAGTTGAATACTATCCAAATTCTTTAATCATTCCATCCCAAGTAAGGCAATAAAGACACTAAGACGCATCGGGGGCTGAGTGTCAAAGTATATGTGAGGGGTGAGAAGAATGAAAGAAGTGATTTTCTAAGCGTAGGCCATGAGCATGGAACACCTACTGAGGCTCGTACTCACTGTTCAGTCGTACTTACACCACGTCGACGTGACCGCATAATTTACTAAGCGTAGCTTATATGTGCCGGCTATCAGCTAATTCGTATATGGCATTTTTCGATACATTTTCATGCACCAACATGAAAAATGAAGAGCGATACATTTTGTGAGAAAACGATATTAAAACTTGTGTTGAAATTATAAATCAATAAAGCAGACGTTTGATGCCAGATTTGATAATTGACCTTTGGAGGTCAATGTATTAAAAACGAAACAGAATTTTCGATGACAAATTAATCGCACCATATTTCTTTTCATTTCACTTTGGTCATTTTTACCAAAGTTCATAAGTTGTGTCCATGATTCTTTTAGAAGTTTAACCTAAATTCACTTCAGCAACAACCTAGACAATTCGTAGTTTTCTCTCTGTCGGGTTTGACGTACCAAAAGATATGAATAGAAACATATATTAATAAACGTTTGTTAGTGTTGTGGATTCCGGGATGAAATCCGATATCAATAAATAACAAACGCCAGGAATACATAAGGAAAATAAATGTATTAACATAATAATACAAACTGGTAATACGGGTTAGTAGATCCAGGAATGCGGGTTAGTAGCAATAATATATATACAGTCTTGGTATTGAAGTATCGCGGTATGACTCCTTACTGAATCTAGGTCCTGAGACGGTGACTCTTGTGTTACCCTCCTCTAATACTACTCTGATACTACTCAGCGTACTGACTTCTCGACTGTCTTAACGTACTGCCGGGTATTCACTGGTAGTATTATATCTATACCTCGGTTAAGTCCATTTGTGTGAAAAAGGGGAGACCCCTTAACAGTTAGTTTGTTTGTGTTGTATCCTTAAAGAAGGTCACAAACAGACAAAGGTGCTACTCGAGTGAAAGGAACAGCAACACACGCGTAGATAAAATAAAGAGAGGTTTACTGTAAAAGAGAATACACTACTGAAAAACAAGAAATCGGGTGGTAGGCTAGTAATTCCCGAAGCAAATATATCTATCAAGCGCCCCACACGGTTAGATGTGACACAAGACCGAATTTAATGTGAGGAAACCGAGCCCGTAGGCTCGGCAAAAAATTTCTCGTATAAAACGGAATCGGGTAGCTGTTTCCCGAGACAAGACTCAACCCTTCGACATAGCCTCGTCTGGGAATCCTCTCTGCCCGGATGCAGAGAGTTTGACCAGCTGGTGACGAATCTTCAAGTCTAGACTAATTTCCGAATCAAGCTTATTTGCCAACCGCCCCACGCAGTCAGATGTGGCACAAGGCAAAAATTCTCCGTAGACCCCGTAAAAAACGGGGTCGGGTAGCTGTCTACCTCCCCAGACGAGACTCTGCCCTTCGGCGTAGCCTCGCTTGGCTTCCTCTCTGCCCGAAGGCAGAGAGTTCGACCAGCTTAGCTGGAGACGAATCTCCAACTAATTTCCGAATCAAGTCGCCAGGTGTATCCGATGCACACTATGTATATCTACTGATGTAGTCAATCCACAATAGGCGATAGGGGATGTGGGACATTCCATTACAACAGTTTGTTTAGTGATTCATGAGACATTTAATGTCGAAATTGAATTTTCTTAGGAACATTAGTAATTTCTTTTATAAAAAAATGTTTTGCTGGTTGCTTTTTTTAATTAGAATCTATTGTTGGTATTTTTACAATAAAAATGTATTTTTATACTTTCATAGCTTTGTTTTTGTTTGGAGGTTAAATATTTGTCTATATCTGAGACCCTAACAGGTGCTACCACCACGGAACAGGGTGGACCTGGGAACACCAGCAATTAAGAGGTCGTTCCATGCTCCTCGAAGCCACCCGATCAGTGGTCTTGCTGCGGAATGTAGTTCATCGTCAGACCCAGGACAAATATTGCTAGGCAAGCTGGAATGGACTGATGTCGATAGATTGAAACAGAGCGAAATTTTTTTTGATAAGATATAAAACTCTTGCACTGAAGCTGAATATTTAACAGCCATACACACATGTAAGCAAAGTGAGTTTGACGGACATGGAGTTGTTTAGATTTCCTTTTCTTTCTTATCTGCGACTGTGTATGATTTGATTGCTCAGCTCGGGATAGAGGTAGTCCAGAATGAAATGGAAGGGAATATATTATTCCAATGTCTTATTTCAAACTCAATCAAATTGCGTGTGGATGTGGGCGCATTAAATATCACAAGGACACAAATGCAAGTAATAATAATTTGTTTTATAATAATAATAATAATAATAATAATAATAATAATAATAATAATAATAATAATAATGGAAAAAGTTCCGATAGACTCATTCAAGAGATTCCGAGTAGCCCAAACCTTAAAGAAATTCGTCCTGGGTATGACGATAAACTACATCCGCGTCCTGGGTAAGACGATAAACTACGTCCAGCAGCAAGGCCTCTGATCAGGAGGTTTCGAGGAGCGTGGAACCACCTCTTAATTGCTGGTGTTCCCAGGTCCACCCTGACCCGGGGTGGTAACACCTGTTAGGATCCCAGCTATGGGTAAATAGTTAACACCCAAACTTGTGTAAAAATAGGTTTTAATACTAGAAATACTTTGTAATAATAATAATAAAAAATTATTACCAGCAATAATTTTTGAAGGAAAAATTATTATCAGCAATACTTTTAAAAAAATACCAGCAATACAAACAGTTATACATTCTTTGGAAAAAATATTACCAGCTATAGATTTCTTCAGGGAAAAATATTCCCAGAAATAGATTTTTGAAGAAAAACATTACCAACAATAAAAGTTTTATCGGCATTAAATAACCCATTGAGGTTGATATGCCGTAAAACAAAAACCAAACCAAAAACCTTAAAGAAATACAAAAAAATGTATAGCCGACACCTTACGAAGGGCTTTGTGCAAAATATGCGTTACCTTAGGTTTTGTACTTTTTGTTTGTTTTTTTTCCTCAAAAAATGCTCCGTGGAAAATGTCATTTCTGACCTTAGGTCTCTGGTTGGGACCCGGAAAGAAATGAGAACACACCAGAAATCAAGGGAAATAATAATAATAATAATAATAATAATAATAATAATAATAATAATAATGTATCTGAAGATATTCGAAAAGTTGTCAAAATACAAGGACCTTGAAATAGAAATCTCAAAAATGTGGCACATGGGAACATCAACAATCCCTGTTGTAGTTGGAGCCCTTGGACTGGTTGGAAAAGATTCCAGTAGACTAATTGAAGGGATCCCTGGAAGTCCATGGCTCAAAGAGATACAAAAAATTATTCTGACAAGTACAGCCCACACTTTACGAAGGGCTTTATCTATGTAATTATTATTTTTATTTTTTTATTTTTTTGCAGTGGAAAGTGTCATGATGCCATTTCTAACCTTAGGTCCCTGGGCGGGACCCGGAAAGAAATGTGTAAACGCCAGATATCAAAGGAAATAAAAATAATAATAATAATAAAATTGTTCTTACGAGTACAGCCCACATCTTACGAAGGGATTTATCTATGTAAAATATGTCTGTGTTTTTTTTAAATTGGTCAGTGGAAAATGACATTATGTCATTTCTAACATTAGGTGTCAGGGCGGGACCCGAAACGAAATGTGTACACACCAGAAATCAAAGGAAATAAAATAATAATAATAATAATAATTATAATAGAAAGACCAGAAAAATGCTTACCCCAATGAGAATACACAACCCTAAATTAGTTGATGATAGGCCGTATGCACCAAGAGCTTTACGAGACCGAGGTCTAATCCAACTTGAAGTAACTCTAAAAACTACCACAATCGGATTGGAAGCCTACCTCACGAAAACCAATGAACCTATCCTACAAATAGTAAAAGACCCAATCCACTCTATCAACGAGGAATCTGCATTCTTCACGAAACAGCTTAATATACCTGAAACCCTACCTACAAAAAACGGAGCGAATGCCATCTACGCCTAATGGGTAAAACAGAACGCAAAACAACTTTTGGCCAAATGAAATTAGAAAACAAAAACTGGAAGGACGAGGCGTTGCATGGCAAATACCTAAAAAGAACGAAAGAAACAAATGTGGACCAACAGAAAAAAAAACATCAGTGGCTGAGGAGCACCGGGCTGAAAACTGGGACAGAAGGTCTAATTATTGCAGCTCAGGACCAAATCCTCGCAACCATAGCCTATCACTGTCACATAATTAAAGGTGGAACTAACTCGAAATTCGTGATCTGCGGAAAATATGATGAAACTGTCGATCATATTATTTCAGAATGTCAGGAACTGTCAAAAAATGAATATGCCCACATACATATGTACACTGGAAGATATGCAAGAAGCACAAAATCGAAACCACTGAGAGATGTTATAGCACCAACCAGGCACAGTTACTCAAAATAACGATATAACTATCCTCAGGGACATACCAATTCCAACTGACAGGGAAATAAAGACCAACAGACCGGATATTATCATAAAAGACAAGAAATTCAGGAAGTGTATGCTTATTGACATCATCTGAGAGGAACACCCCCATGAAAATTATCGAGAAAATGTCCAAATACAAGCACTTGGAGATCGAGATTAATATAGTGTGGAGAATGAAGACTGAGGCTCTAGCAGTAGTAATCGGAGCTCTGGGCCTCGTTAGAAAAGGAATGGTCAATTTTACTAACAGTGTCCCAGGTAACATTAGCATACAAGTTACCCAGAAGATCGCCCTACGAGGAACATCCCATATACTAAGAAAAGTGCTATCAATTAAATGACAATTCTCCTATAGGGCCTAAGGACCATAGTTTTGACCTGGGATACAAAGCAGGAAACATAACATACACAACTAATAATAATAATAATAATAATAATAATAATAATAATAATAATAATAATAAGGGCCGCGTATCTCGGAGAGGAATCAGTCTGGGGCCGAACAATGTGTCACTGGAACAAACTCTTGCAACAATAAAGAGACACTTGTTCACCAAACCCGGACTATTCCCAACCTTGGACCAAGTGACTCAATGCCAAATCACGAATAAAAATAAAGCGAACGAAAGGGTCTCGTGAAGGGTATCAAAAGGTCATGACATCCTATTTCACCGAACTCGAAAATCCACAAAAGAACACCAATATGGAGAACTATGGTAGGAAGGTGGAATGAGACCTCATCTCAACCCAAACATGATTGCCAATGTCCACAGGGACTCTCATTCGAAACAAAAGACTGTCAAATTCAGAAATAGGTAAGAAAAAAATATAGATATAAGATAGAATACAATAACCTATCACTCAAACAATAAAGAGATGAGAGTAGAAAGAAATAATATGACAGGGGATGAGGTAAAAACTAAAATAAATGAGATACGAAATAATAATCTCCCAGGAAATAAAAACGAAGAATCTACCTGTGACAGAACCTGCAATAATCTAGACGATGTCACTGAAGATGAGACCAACTACATTGAGGTAGAATTCCTTGAAAGCCACAGAGCTGAAATCACCGTAGCGAAAAACCACATTATCTAAGTCCTCGGCAGAGTAACTCTCATACAAATGTCAGACGGAGACCAGCTGTTAAAAATGAATATGACAAAAATCCAATAAGAACATTCTGCAAATATACAACGCTGTACTGGAAATTCTGTTAAAGGGCAGACCACTGGGAAACATCACAGACGCAAATAATGTCATATACGCAACAGCTTTAGCAGCTACTGGGATGTCAAGATGTCAAGACAATGCAAAGATCAAACAACAGAGAGAAAAGGCACGATTAGAAAGAAAAACTGATGTGAGAAATAAATGGAATCAGATGTGAGATATTGATATTAGGTGAGATCACAAGAAACCCAAATGTCTCGACACGCAAAAGATCAAGCGGAAATATAAAATTAAATCACAAAATGAGATTCCATCAATTAAGAAAATGGTAAAACAGAAACTGCAGTTAAAATCACAGAGAAGAAAGACGATACGAAAAACGTTGTAGGTTCCGTCGCCAAAATAAAATATTCCAAACGAACCGTAATAAATTTTACAGGGAAATTGGAAAAGCAGTTATACATATCAAAAGGCCACCATCGACTGAAAAGGTGCATACATTTGGGGAGAATATTTGGAGCAACCCCAAGAAATATAACCCCGATGCAGAATGGATCCAATGTAAAGAAGAACGAATGCTGGATAAATCTGTACAAGAATGGGGAAATATAACCACGAATAATGTTAGACAAGCTCTCACGAAATCCCAGAAATGGAAATCCCCAGGACATGACAAGGTGACCAATTTCTGGCTCTATCATATGTCATCAATCCATAAAAATCTGGCACAAATTCTATCAATGCTTGTTAATAATCCCAAAGAAGCTCCAGAATGGATCAGTGAAGGTATTACATAGCTGATGCCAAAAACGAATGAAACAGATGATCCAAAAAATTATAGGCCAATAACATGTCTGTCCACCACGTATAAATTGATCACGTTTGTTCTGACAAATTGTTCTTACTCTTTTCTTGAAGCAAACAACATTCTTCCACTGAAACAGAAGGGATACAGGAGAGGTTCATATGGCTGCAAAGATCAACTGTTTATAAACAAAATGATCCTGGAAAATTGCAGGAAAATATGTCGAAATCTTAGCACATAATGGATAGATTACCGTAAAGCCTTTCATAGTATGCCACACTCTTGGATCGTTAAGACCTTGGAAATGTATAAAGTCTCAACCGTGATAGTAAATTTCCTTAAACACCTGATTGGAATGTGGAAAACCACATTATAACAAAATCACACCAGAGGCACTGCCACCTCCAATCGCCTGAATATCCGACGAGGAATTTTTCAAGGAGACTCCCTGTCACCCCACTTCTGTTTTGTCTGTCGTTAAATCGCCTTACGCATGAACTAAACAATAATAGCGATGGATATACATTAAAAAAGAAGGTTTCAGTCACCTAATCTATATGGATGATCTCAAACTCTTTGCCAAAGGCAACAATGATTTGAAGGATCTCCTCAATACTGTAAAATGTTTCAGTGACGACATAGGTATGGATTTCGGATTAGATAAATGTGCCAAAATAACATTAAAGAAAGGGAGAATTGAAGAAACACAATCAATAGATTTAGATTTTGTCACAAAGATTTGGGAACTGGAACAAGAAGAAGCCTATGAGTACCTACGAATTAGGGGATGAAATGCATCATACCCAAATGAAGGAGATGTAAGAAAGGAGTCTACGGTCGTGTGCGTCTGGTACTAAATACCGAGCTGAATTATCAAAAACAGAGTATCAGCCATGAACACCTTGGGTGTCCCTGTGATGCAATACAGTTTCAACATCCTTAACTCTATCATAGTTGACATTAAACGAATGGACGCCAAAACGAGAAAGGGTGATGTCGATCGTCTGTATGTGCCCGGATCCGAAGGAGGTAGAGGATTAATTCAACTAGAACTATCTTACAAAACTACAACAATTGGCCTTCAAAGATACCTGGAAACTACAGAAGACTGGATGATGATATGTGTCAAAGAAGATGAAAGAAGTAAGAAACTTTATTCAGTAATAAAGAAAGCCGACAATTTCAAAATGGAGTTTCAAATGAGTGAAGAAATGCAAGTAAAGCGTAATGCACCGATTGCAGCTGCAAAATACTTTAAAAAGAAAACAAATGCAAAGGTAATCGACCAGATACAGAAATGATGGCCAGATAAACTGCTTCATGGTCGTTACTCTGCCCGTACCAAACAAGCTGACGTAGTGCAGGGTTAAAAGTTGAAACCGAATTTTTTATTCTTGAGGCACAGGGCCAATGCTTACTAACTAGAAATTACAAAGCACATATACCAAAAAATTGTGTTGGCCCAAAATACAGATTCTGTGATAAATATCCAAAAACTAATGATCATCTTGTATCAGGTTGCACGGTATTGGCACCCAATTGAATATAAAACCCGGCATGACAGAGTGGGACAATATCTGCACTGGAAAATATGCAACTTCTATGGGAAGGAAAAGAAATTGGCAAGAAATTGGTATGAACACCACCCAGACCCGATTACGGAGATAGGACCTGTAACAATTTTTATGGGACTTTAGAGTACCCACGGACAGAACGATCAAATCTAATCGCCCAGACATCGGGATGAGAGTCTGCAAAGACAAAATGTGCCTTCTTATTGACATGGCAGTCCCTGCAGGCTCCAATGTATCTTTGAAGAGCTTCAGAAAACTATCAATATACAAGGACTTTGGAATCGAAATCTGAAAGATGTGGCTCATGAGGACATTAACAATTCCAGTTTTAGTTGGAGCCCTGGAAAAGAGTCCAATAGACAAATTAAAGGGATACCTTTTAGCCCATGCCTTAAATAAATAGAAAGAAATTCTTCTCACAAATACAGCCCACAGCTTACGAAGGGCTTTATCTATGTAAAATATGTGTGATTTATTTTCAAAAGCGCTCCGTGGAAAATGTCATGATGCCATTTCTGACCTGAGGTCTCTGGTTGCATCCCGGGAAGAAATGGGTATACACCAGAAATCAAAAGAAATAATAATAATAATAATAATAATAATAATAATAATAATAATAATAATAATAATACTAGAAATCTAAAAAATGTGGCACATGGGAACATCAACAATTCCTGTTGTAGTTGGAGCCCTTGGACTGGTTGGAAAAGATTCCAGTAGGCTGATTGAAGGGATCCCTGGTAGTCCATGCCTCAAAGAGATACAAAAAATTGTTCTGACAAGTACCGCCCACACTTTACGAAGGACTTTATCTATGTAATTATTTTTTATTTTATTTTATTTTATTTTATTTTTTTTTTTTTTGCAGTGGAAAGTGTCATGATGCCATTTCTAACCTTAGGTCCCTGCGCGGGACCCGGAAAGAAATGTGTAAACGCCAGATATCAAAGGAAATAATAATAATAATAATGATAATAATAATAATAATAATAATAATAATTCTATGGGACTACACAATACACACTGACAGAACAATGAAAGCCAACCGCCCATACATTGTTATTAAACAAACAAAATAAGTGCCTCTTTATTGATATGGCAGTCCCCGCAGACTGCAATGTATCTTTGAAGATATTCGAAAAGCTGTCAAAATACAAGAACCTTGAAATAGAAATCTCAAAAATGTGGTACATGGGAACATCAACAATCCCTTGTAGTTGGAGCCCTTGGACTGGTTGGAAAAGAATCCAGTAGACTCATTGAAGGGATCCCTGGAAGTCCATGCCTCAAAGAGATACAAAAAATTATTCTGACAAGTACAGCCCACACTTTACGAAGGGCTTTATCTATGTAATTTTTTTTTTGCAGTGGAAAGTGTCATGATGCCATTTCTAACCTTAGGACCATGGGCGGGACCCGGAAAGAAATGTGTAAACGCCAGATAACAAAGAAAATAATAATAATAATAATAATAATAATAATAATAATAATAATAATAATAATAATAAT
Organism: Acanthosepion esculentum; assembly: GCA_964036315.1. Taxonomy (NCBI): domain Eukaryota; kingdom Metazoa; phylum Mollusca; class Cephalopoda; order Sepiida; family Sepiidae; genus Acanthosepion; species Acanthosepion esculentum. The sequence goes on from OZ038504.1 coordinate 2,269,294, forward strand.
AATAATCAGGTTACGTGGTATAGTATTAAAAGCTAAAACGGAAGGTTTTATTCTTGTTGCACAGGACCAATGATTACTGACTAGAAATTGAGATTCTGTGATAAATATCCAGAAACAATAGACCATTTTGTATCAGGTTGCACGGTGTTAGGACGCACTGAATATAAAATTCAACATGACAGAGTAGGCCAATATCTGCATTGGAAAATATGCAACTTTTACGGGAAGGAAACTGCGAGAAACTGGGATGAACACCACCCAGACTAAGTTACAGAGATAGGACGTGTGATAATTTTATGGGACTACAATACAGAAAGACAGGACAAGCAAAGCTGATCGTCCAAACATTGTGATCAAAGAACAGAAGAACAGAATTTGCTTTCTTATTGACATGACAGTCCTTGACGATATGGTAATATAAATTTGAAAATCTTCAAAAAAACTATGAAAATGCAAGCATCACGAAGTGGAAATCTAAAAGAAATGTGTTATATGAGGACATTAATAATTTTAGTTGTATTTCAAGCCTCTGGTAGCCCATGCCTCAAAGAAATACAACAAAAAAAATGATGCTCACAAGTACAACTCACGCATTACGAAGAGCTTTATCTATCTAAAATGTATGTGATCTTTGGTTTTTTGTCTTGTTTTTTTTTTTTGCAAAAATGACCAGTGGAAAATGTTATGAAACCATTTCTGGCCTTAGGTCTCTGGTTGGCACCTGAAAGAAATGTGTAGACAACAGAAATCAAAGGAAATAATAATAATAATAATAATAATAATAATAATAATAATAGTAAAAATAATAATAATAATGATAATAATAATAATACGCCAGGTAATTCTTTCATATTATTATACTCGCTGTTGCTACATGAAAATATTATCAATGATGACCTAATCAAGATGTAGACATTCCACTCTACATCAAACAAAAGGTAGGAAGGAAACTCACATTAATACTAGAAAGCGTGATAACAGTGGACTTGAGAAACGTATTTTCCCGAGAAAAAAAAACAAAAAAAACTAAAAAAAAAAACAACTTTTTTATGAGAAAGATCGTCAAAATGACAATGTCAAACGGCCGGTTTTTCCCTTGATATCGCTATTATTTTAAATACCTTCACTGCCCAGTAATGTTTATTGCTTTAAAAAACCATGGTTAGAATTGTAATAAAATGTAATATGATGAACTTATATTCAAAATCCAGACAATGACAATCCATCATTGTCAGGATGCCCCGCCCACGAGACACTCTGGCCAATCGCTGACCATGCCGGCTGTGGCCTTCAAATTTTGTAACTCAATATTAAGGGGAAATAAAATAAGCAAAAATTAGTAATAAAATGATTCGCTGAAGAAATTGAGAAAATTGAGAATTTATTACTACTACTATTAGTAAGTAATAAATAAACTTTACAAGTTGTGTAAGTAACGTTTTCGGCATATTTTGATTTAAAAAAAATTTAAGCAAGTAAAATGTAACCCAAAAATACTACTACTACTAATAATAATACTAATACTAATACTAATAATACTAATAATAATAATTATTATTATTATTAAAGCTAATTGAATAGACATTTAATCAACTCACTCCAAGCAAGGCGATAATGCCACTAAGACGCAAGGGGCTACTGGGAGTGAGAGAGAATGAAAAGACTTTAGAAGGAACAGGAAAACCAAATCTTAACCTGGAAACAAGGGATAACTCTCTATTCCATTTCAAAAGAACAAGGAGGAGTGTGAACCGGGCGATAGGCAAATCTCTCTACTCCTGTTGAGGAAAAAGAAATAGGAAATAAAATTTCAGAGTTTAGGCGGAGAGGTTGGGAGTATAGAGTTGAAGTAGATTTTAGAAGGAACCGGAAACCCAGTCCTAAACAAGAAACAAGGGAAAAAAACTCTACTCCTGTTCTGAAAAACAGGAGGAGTATGAACCGGACGATAGGCGATCAGATGAAAATGTATGAAATAACAAAGGGAAAATGATATATAATTTTTCATATACCAGAACGATGTTAGGAAATTAATGGGATAATTTAAATTAATAAGGAAAAGTAAGTAAATATAAGAAAATTGAAAATTTAAGGAAATTGAAATTTTAAAAAATGCTGCACATTAGAACTACTGTCATCCCGATAATAATGGGAGCTTTGAATATGAAATAAAAATGCACAGGGTGGTCCCAAAGTCATGTCACCCCTAATTAATATAATTTTCTATTTCAGATGGTTGGCACGAACTCCTGCAGTTTTGAACTGCTACAGTGTGACAACGCGAATGAAAGTTTAATAAACTTAATCGAGTACATGTACTTGTTGTATTACTGTATTACTTGTTCCTCTATTGTACGCATTACCTTTTTTGGTAGTGGGTGACAAGACTTTCGGACCGCCCTTCAAATACAAGCACATCGACATAGTCACTAGTAGTCCATGTTTACAAAAGATTTCTCAAATCCACTGCGTAGAACTGTTCAACCAAAGAGATAGACCTGAATTTAAATCGCGTCGGGACTGTTTTTCAATTTTCGATTTCTATCTATTCAACGGTCGTAGAATGTAAGAACGACCTGAGCGTTACGACAAAAAGTAACACAATTAAGGCGAAAGAAAAATAAACAAAAATTAATAATGAAATCATTCACAGAAGAAATTGGAACAGTTTATGAGTGCTACTACTACTACTACTACTACTACTACTACTACTGCTGCTGCTGCTGCTACTAACTACTATTTGTTGGTAAATATGTTTTCTAAATTATTTTATAAAATGTCTGAACATATAACAAGAAGAGGAGTTAATTTTATCAATTGAGTCTTAAATTCGAATCAATACAGATTAAGAATTTTCAATTTGATCATTTTTATCTATTTTTTAATTTTAAAAAAAATTTCTCGTATTCCTCATATTTTATTAAAAAAAATGATTCATTTTTTTTTATAAAAAATTCATTTTTTATAAAAATTCTTAAATTTTTATAAAAATTTCATCATTTTTTTTATAAAAAATTAATTATTTTTTAATAAAAAATTCACCATTTTTTAAATAAAAAATACATGTTTTTTTTTTATAAAAAAATTCGTCATTTTTTAAATTAAAAATTCTTCATTTTTTATAAAAATTTTATCAATTTTTTATAAAAAATTAATTATTTTTTAATAAAAATTCACCATTTTTTAAATAAAAAATACATCGTTTTTTAATAAAAAATTCCTCATTTTTTATAAAAATTTCATCATTTTTTTATAAAAAATTATTTATTTTTTAATAAAAAATTCACCATTTTTAAAATAAAAAATTCATGGTTTTTTTAATAAAAAAATTCGTCATTTTTTAAATGAAAAATTCTTCATTTTTTATAAAAATTTCATCATTTTTTTTATAAAAAAATTAATTATTTTTTAATAAAAAATTAATTATTTTTTAATAAAAAATTAATTATTTTTTAATAAAAAATTAATTATTTTTTAATAAAAAATTCACCATTTTTTAACTAAAAGATGCATCGTTTTTTAATAAAAAAATCGTCATTTTTTAAATAAAAAATTCTTCATTTTTTATAAAAATTTCATAAATTTTTTTTATAAAAATTCATTTTTTTATTAAAAAATCATTTAAAAAAAAAAACTTCATCACTTTTAATAAAAATTCACCATTTTTTTCACAAATCCTACTTAACATTTGTTTTTAAGATTTTCTTTGTCAGTTTGCTCCCTTATTTCTTAAATAATTCACCAATAAAAACAGTGCAGTCGCTTTGAAAGAAGTTGTAAAGACGCGTTGAATCACAAGAATCGTCGTCCTGGGTAAGACGATAAACTACATCCGGCATTGCTGCCGGATGTAGTTTCGGGAGGTTTTGTAGGAGGGTGGAACGACCTCTTAATTACAGTTGTTTCCATCTCGACCCTAACTCGGGGTGGTAGCAATTGTCAGGGTCCCAGCTAAGGGCAAATAGTTAACCTTCAAACAAAGACAAAACTATAAAAGTATAAAAGTACATTTTTATATAAAAAATACTAACAATACCTATTTATAGTAAAATGACCACCAATACATTTTATTTTTAGTTTGTCAATAAGAAATTCTGTTTTTGTGGTCATTAATCGCGATGTCTGGGCGATTAGCTTTGATTGTTCTCTCTGTGGATATTGTAAGGTCCTGTGAAATTGTTAAAAACTGGGGTTAAAACACTATGAAGGTACAAATATTTTACAGTAAAAATACCAGAAATACATTTTTTAAGAAAAAAAAATTATCCCCAGGAATACATTTTTGAAGAAAAAAATTCCAGCAATACATAAAAAAATATTACCAGCAATAAATTTTTAAAAAATCATACACTTTCTATTAAAACGAACATATCCTAAAAATCCTGTCGGTATTAAATAAGCCACTGAGTTTGATATGCCGTAAAACAAAATAAACCCAACCAAACCATCACAAGAGTCGTAAAGTGTGTGGTTTTAAAAGAAGACATGTCTGTCGTTGCAATATGGCGGCCACCGCGATCAAAACGATTAAAATAGCAACAGGCAATTTAGAAGATAAGTGTTTTAATCTGCTTACAAATGAATCCGTCATCTTATCTCGACAAATCACGATTACTTTTTTTATTGAATCATATGTCTTATCTCATGCTTGTATTAGACAACAAGAGCATTAAATCCTCCATCATTATTAAATGACCATTTTATATCTTATCTTAAAACGCGTTTAAAAATGCGTGCAGTGTGCTATATTTCCAATTTTCTTTTCTTGCGTTGGACAATAAAAAAAAGGGTTACTCTGTGTTTATCCATTGATAGCATTAGTGGTGTTTAGTTTCACGTTCTTCTATCTTTATTTAAAATAATAAAAAAAAGTTAGTTCGGCAAATTAGTCTAACATCTTCTGTGTGCCGTGTCACTTCAAGAACGTGATCGATCATAGCTCTCCACAACGTCCTGTCCTTAGTGAAGTTTGTCTCTTTTTTGCTATATCTCCTAATCACTGTATCTATGTTATAATCGGCTTTCATTTGACTCTCTTGCCTTCACTATATCCTGTGAGTGCCAAATTTCCCAGGCCTTCTTTCCTATTTACGTGTCCTAGAAATTTAAACTGCTTCTTTCTGATTCTAAGTGTTCTTTTTCTTTCCATTTTCTCTAAAACTTCGTCGTTGCTCCCTTGTTTGGTCCATGGTATCTTCAGCAGCCTTATATTACATCCCAAACGAGTCTACCAAAAGAAGACAACAATCCTGCTTTCCCTCCCTATGCCAAAATACCGATGATGAGGGGAAGGGGCTATCCTGATGATATACGTATACATAGTTGGGTTAAGAATAATCGTGAACAGAAAACCAACATCCTCTATGTTCCTAGATATAGGACTGAGGATAAACCTTTCCAAAACAGAAACTATGATCTGGAATTGGAATGAAAGCAGTGATGGCACCTACCCTGAATCCATCATCAAAATGAAAACATCTTCTTTCAAGAGTTTCAATAAGTAGGAATCAAGACAAAGCTTTCCAAAACAGAAACTATGATCTGGAATTGGAATGAAAGCAGTGATGATATCTTCCCTGAATCCATAATATAAATTCAGGGTGTGGAATTGGTAAATACTAAACACTTCAAATACCTCGACGTATGCATCAGTTACAACAAATTAAGTATAGGAGAAAAGACAATTGAACATAGAATAGGGTGCACTAAGGGTAGTTTCGCCTAACACCTCAAATTGCTACAAAGCGAAAACATCAACTTGAAAACTCAAATCATGTTCTTAATGATAAATGTTCTATTACGGCCTCGTCAGATTGATTTTCATGTGGATGTCATCCATATTGCCCGACCTATTCAGAAATATCTAAGCTGTCAGCGGTATACAATTGCTTTCTAAAATTACTGGTTAGATAAAATCCTTTTCGAACCTTATAGACTGGTGCTACAGAATCACAAATAAAAAGAACTGTACCAAATAACAGAAATCACATCACTTGGCGACTACTAGCAGCAACAACTAAAAGGTTTGGAATTGCGAGCGCGGTTAGTGGCACGGACAGTAAAATGGCGAAAAGGTTTTGAATCAAAGCTCAACTTGAGCGACGTTGACTCAGAAGTAACCTTTTATCGTGCTTCGGCGGGTGACTTTTATTATTTAAAAAAACAGTTTCTGACACAACTCAAGGGTCGCGATTATTTCATAAAAGAACTGGTTCCGTAGACAGACTTGTGCTACCAAAATGTTATTATTTACTCAACTGAACTGACACAAGGCTACAATAACAGAGCCCCCATCGAGGATCGAACTCAAAACACCGGGGCAAACTGGCTTTAAAAACGAGCTTGTTGAATTTTGGCATTACGCCAGACGCTTAATACGTACTTATTAAGATTAGTTTAATCCTTAAATGGTGAACATTATTAAATGATATTTACTTGGGTATCAGCACTTATTATAAATTGATCATTTGAACTTGTTCAACTATACAGGCTTCATTTGAATCTAATTGGTAATTCGAGGATTTATAGGATTATTTCATTTTATGAACACTTTGCCTGCAAGTAAAGATGGAAGAGCAAACTAAAAAACAGCACACGACGAAAAATGCTCGTACAGGGTTATATTATGTTGGAGCTTGCTTGTTTACAGGTGGATATCATTGGATAACGTCCTTAATCCAAATATACACCAATTTATTTTGGTCGCGCATTGTCCTGATGAAACATCACCCGTTTTCGATTCACTAGAGCAGGTCTTTTTTTCGTCAAAGCTTGGTTCAAACGCTCTAATTGCTGACAGTATATTTGAGCATTAATTGTTGCATTAGGTGGTAAGAATTCAAAGTGGATTGATTATTCCTTGGCAATCCCACCAGATTGAAAGAAGAACCTTTTGCCCATGAAGTTTCCTTCTCGGCTGTGGCTGGGGTCCTTCCCCTTAACCAAGCCACTGTCTACGACGCTTAACATTTCGATAAAAGATCCATTTTTCGTCGCCAGTCACAAGTCTATCCAAAAAAGGTGAAAGAAGTTGGCGAGAATGGAGAGAAGAGCAGATGTCAACTCGGGATTTGAGGTTGTTTTCAGACAATTTATGAGGCACCCATTTATTTTTATTGACGTAATTTATTTAAGTAAATGCTCTGTTTTTAATTAAACTGTATTAATTACATTTACCGGCCTGAATGTTCGAGAAATTTCGTAAAAAATATACGTTCTCCAACAGGAATCGAACCTCTATTCCTATACGGAAACCGTCATTTGATTCTGTTTTTATAAATAGTAATTCGGACTTCTCTAACCAGACGCTTCTCTGCAGCTAAATGGTATAACACATCAGATTTTATAGTGCTAATATATAATTTTTTATAGTGCTTATGTATGATTACGGTGAAAATAAGCATAAAAACTGCCCTTAAAAAATCTGTTCCCTCGTTTGGCCTGCACATTAGTGCAACCTTTTTTGCCGCCGTTCAAGGGTTAATTTGGAACAAGACCGCCTCAGTGAAGCCACCAGTGCAGATCGAACCTCATTAGACGAGCGTATTGGCTTACGAATCTAGTTTGCAAGATGCAGTAGATGAGGGCGCCTACCTTTTAGAAACACCTGCACATCCTACCTACCTTATTCGTATGCAAAAGATCGATACATTTTGACTGTCAAATACTTTCTCATTGATGCGTTATAGGGAAAGAGGAGCAGTCAGAATACTTGATCGACTGCCACCTGATAGTCGCCCACGCATTCACACGGTCCTTTCAACAGAGTCTAATTTGATATGCAGACACACGCCTGCTTTCGACTTGGTTTCTTATTGGAGGCGTTTAAACATCAGAAACGAACTATGAACTTTTCCATATTTAGGCCTTTGATTCAGAGTCGAGCTCCGATTATACACATATTTAGACATACAGAATATTTTCCTCGTTTTTGTTGCTTTTATCAGCCGCTGTCTTTTAGTCATTTTTTTAATGTTTAATCCACATTTAATTCATGCATATTAAGTCCATACGACGCTGTCATTGACGACTCGGAGTCGGAGATCAGCCATGAAAGAGAAGCACAACTTATTATCTGCCATTTTGAATTCTTTTCAGAGGCCGCCATTTTTTCTTCTGTGTTCATTATTGCACGAATGTTTTTTTTGTTTGTTTTTTTTAAAGCTTATCACCCCAAGCAAGGCTGGAAGCCACTAGCACGCAAGGGGTTACAGAAGGTTTGGAGGAAGAGCAGATAGGAGTGGTAAAGGAGAGGATGTGGAGAAAGATAGTGGATCGATCAAGGCAAGGGGGTTACAGAAGATTTGGAGCGAGAGCAGATAGGAATGAAAGGTGAAAGGATGTGGAGAAGGGAAGTGGATAGATCAAGGCAACTGGAGATGTCGATTGACGTTACACTTAAATAGTTGGAGATTGTATTTGTCAGGAATAAGGAAGGGGGTTCCACAGGCGAAATGTGCGAGACATGAAGCTATTGGAGTAGAAGAGACGTCTACATCTAACAGTTTTAACGGTGAAGGGGTGGGAACGGGATGCCAGCCTTGTAGGACGTTTAAATTCATGAGGCCTAGGAACCAGCGAAAGCAGCTCATCGGAGCAATTACCGTGAAAGTATTTGTAAAAAAGACAGAGCGAGGCAACGGCGCGTCTTTGAAAATCTTTCATCCTTTAATAGTCAGGTGTACTTAGTTTAATTTATAACGTATACAAATGTAGGTAGAAAGAAAAGCAAACGTTGATAAGATATCAAAGATCAAAACACACTGCTCTTCCCACAATCAGAGCCGGACCTGGAGTATAACAAACAAGGAATACATATTTGTATAAGCGTAATAAACCATTATTAGGATAATAATTTTAATTAACCATTATTAAGATAATACTTTTAATAAACCATTGTTAGGATAATAATTTTAATAAACCATTATTAGGATAATAATTTTAATAAACTATTATTAGGATAATAATTTTAATAAAGCATTATTAAGATAATAATTTTAATAAACCATTGTTAGGATAATAATTTTAATTAACCATTATTAGGATAATAATTTAATAAAGCATTATTAGGATAATAATGTTAATAAACCATTGTTAGGATAATAATTTTAATAAACCATTATTAGGATAATAATTTTAATAAACTATTATTAGGATAATAATTTTAATAAAGCATTATTAAGATAATAATTTTAATAAACCATTGTTAGGATAATAATTTTAATTAACCATTATTAGGATAATAATTTTAATTAACCATTATTAGGATAATAATCTTAATAAACCATTCTGAGAATAATAATTTTAATAAACCATTATTAGGATAATAATTTTAATAAACTATTATTAGGATAATAATTTAATAAAGCATTATTAGGATAATAATGTTAATAAACCATTATTAGGATAATAATTTTGCGACTGAAACGGGAATAGAAACTAACTATATTCACCATAATTTATTATCTCTGCCGGTAAGTCGGATTATTCAATATGTTTTCTTACCCTTATTTTTATCAGCCTCTATACGCCAAATTTTAGTTATTTTTAAAATTATTAATTCAAGCTTTATTCTTGTTTGTTATACAGGGTGTCCCAAAAACAAATGACATAATTTAAAATGTGAATTTCTGTAGAACTACATGTCCCAGGCAAACGAAATGTAGATTTTATTACCGGCTTCACAAAGCTTCACAAATACTTAATATGCGCATCACCTGTGAAAAGACAGACGACAAGTCGGTAGTCCAGCTCCTGCCAACCACGCTGTAGCATGTATTGCGTAACATTCTCCATCGTCTCTTTGATTCTTTGCTTAAGTTCCTCTAGGCTTGTAGGAAGAGAGAGGATATAGACCTGTCCTTTCACATAGCCCCATAGAAGAAAATCACAATGTGTTAAGTCAGGTGAACATGTCGGCCATTTCAACAGCACATTGTCATTATCCCTGGCATGCCTGATCTATCTTCCTAGTAGATTCTCATAAAGATAAGTTCACACAGTTTTTACACATTTTGTTAAAATTTGAGATCATTTGAATGAGATTTGTCTATGTTATTAGACTACAAAATTATGTCAATTTTAGGGGGTAAGTTATGTGTTGTTTTCCTCTGTCCATCTTGCTTTCAATCTGTCTTGTGAGTATCAGATTTTCCAAGCCCTGTTTCCTCATTATCTGCCCTAGAAATTTCAACTGTGTCTTCGTGATCTTAAGTATAAGTTTCCTTTTTGTTTCCATTATTTCATCTAAAATAACAATTTGTAGCTCTTAATAAAATGTCTTTTTGTTATTTTTCCTTAACCCTGTTCCACCATCCATTTACTCAAGTTCATTACGAATATTATGTGTTGTTTTCCTCTGTCCCTCTTGCCTTCAGTCTGTCCTGTGAGTATCAGATTTTCCAAGCCCTCTTTCCTCATTACGTACCCTAGAAATTTCAACTGTCTCTTCCTGATCTTAAGTATAAGTTTCCTTTTTGTTTCCATTATTTCATCTAAAATAACAATTTGTAGCTCTTAATAAAATGTCTTTTTGTTATTTTTCCTTAACCCTGTTCCACCATCCATTTACTCAAGTTCATTACGAATGTTATGCGTTGATTTCCTCCGTCCCTCTTGCCTTCAATCTGTCCTGTGAGCATCAGATTTTCCAAGCCCTCTTTTCTCATTATCTGCCCTAGAAATTTCAATTGTCTCTTCCTTATGCTAAGTATACGTTTCCTTCTTGTTTCCATTTTCTATAAAACTTCATCGTTGCTCACATGTTCGGTCCATGTTATCCTCAGCATTCTTCTGTAGAACCACATTTTTGTTGCTTCAAGTCTATCCTTCATCTTTGAAGAGATTGTCCAACATTCACTGCCATGTTGGAGGACGGATATCACGTAACAGTTCAGTACTCTTTTCTTTGCTTCTAACGAAGTTTTTCTGTCTCTTAATACTCTGCTTAGCTTTTGGAAAGCCACTTTGGCTGTCCCAATGCGTCTATAAGCTATCTTTAATAGTACCGTTGTCTGAACTAACATTGAAAATAGAATGGTGGGCAAAGACAAGATGACGCCTTGTTAAGGGTGTTATCCAGAATTTATAAAGAAATATTCGAGGTGTAAAAAATTAAATTGTCTTTTTACACACACACACACACACACACACACACACACACACACACACACAAACACAGAGAGAGAGAGAGAGAGAGAGAGGGGGGGGGAGAATAAGCAATCAGAAATTCTGACAAAGGACGTAAAAACCTAAAAGAGGAAAAGGACGTCTGTCCAGTAGCCAGCCTGCCGGTTGGCTAACCGGCTTCATCTCGCCGCGCCTGAGGTGTTGTCACGTGACTTTTTTTTTATGGAAGGGGAGATAATTAATTTGGGTTTCTAAGAAAATCTGAGTAGGCGTTTCACGTACATCCTGCTTCCTCACTTAAATTCTGATAATTGCTATCTGAAAATAAAGCGTAAAAATTAAAGAAACACAGCTGGAAGATTTTCTCTCATTTTTATTTAATTCTAATTTCCTCGATGTATCGGCTGGTCATGATTGGGTGGAAAAGAAAATATCGAAGTGTATTCTTTTTAAAACGCTTGACTGATTCGTCACTCTAGAATTTACTAAGTTTAATTTGGTATCGCACAAGTCAACTGGTGACAAGGATTTGATAAAGTATAATTGCGACAATTTTTCAAGGATAGGTCTTGCTTGCTTTAAAGTGATTCACTAAGCCTGGCTTAGATGTGGCACAAGGCCGAAAGTATGGGGTATCCATACTCATTATTCCAACTCATTATTCGGTCGTAATTGATCTAACAAGACAAGCTTGTTAACTATTACACCACGTCGAAGTGCTCCAATGATTTTCTAAGCGTAGCTTCGATGTGGCACAAGGCCGAAAGTATGGGGCACCCAGTGAGGATCGAACTCATTACACAGTTGTAATTGTTCTAGCAAGACAAGCTTGCTAGGCATTACACAACATCTAGATGCCCTTTATATAATGCTTTACTAAGCGTAGCTTATATGTGGCACAAGGCCTAAAATATAGAGCACCCAGTGATTGATCTAGCATTACAAGTGGAGTAATGGATAGCGACTCGGATTGAGGAATCGGAGAGCCGAGTTCGAATTCCAGTCGAATGCATTACATTCCCTTACGTGCTAATACCCTTGGGAAAGGTATGAATCCTCTTCTTCTCCCCCCCCCCCAGCTATGGGTAAATATCCGGACAGACCAGGTTCTATAGCCTCAGATGGCAACTGGTCTACCGCAGAAAGAAATGGCAACCTACTGCGGGAAAAAAAATCTGCCTCGTCAAACATATATCGAAAGATACATGATCGCCTAATTGTGTATCACGCATGACACAAAACTTACTGACTGCCCCTAATTTGCCTTATAAATCAGCATTCAACCCATGAGGCGCAAACACTATTCCTATACAGAGAAAATTTTTTAAAATATTAAATAAGAAAAAAAAATTCCCATACATTAAGTTTCAAATAGTCAATAATGTAAATAGTGTACATAATACCTCATCTCAGAAATATAGACAGATACTGAAAGGCCGAAACGTTGTAATAAATATGGCAACAAAGATGAGGACAATAGTCCGAATAATGTAAATAGTGTACATAATACCTCATCTCAGAAATATAGACAGATACTGAAAGGCCGAAACGTTGTAATAAATATGGCGACAAAGATGAGGACAATAGTCCGAATAATGTAAATAGTGTACATAATACCTCATCTCAGAAATATAGACCGATCTATATCTATATATATATCTTTGGGTGGCACATTTCTAAACAACCGGGAAAGAAATACATAGAAACAGGCAATTTCCTATCATTGTGTAGTGGACTACTCTGAAGACGTAGTGGAAATAGAATTTTCTGTTGGTTGAAACATGAAAAATATAAAACCGTAACTTATTGATGCAGTAAATTATTTTAGCTGACAGATTAATATTTCTTCTACTTTGTACCGCGTCCCTTCAAGACGTTGGCAGTCATGGCTCTCCACAACTTCCTGTCTTTTGTAGCTCTTAGTAAGTTTTGTTTTCATGCTATCTCTTTTAATCCATATTCTGCTTTTCATTTACACAAACAAATTAGATTCGTTATTCGCTGCTATCCCCTGTCTCTGTTGCCTTCAATATGTCCTGTGAGTGTCAAAATTTCTTAGCCCTCTTTCCTCATGATGTTCCACAGAAATTTCAACCGTTTATTTCTGATTCTAAGTAAAACTGTCATATTTGTTTCCATTTTCCTTAAAACTTCCTCGTTACTCACATGTCCAGTCCATGGTATTCTCAGCATCCTTCTGTAGAACAACATTTCTGTTGCTTGAAGTCTCCTCTTCATCTGCGAGGCGATTGTCCAGCATTCATTACCATATAGGAGGATCGATATTACATAAAATTTTAGTGCTCATTTCTTCGTTTCTACCGAAATTTTCCTGTTTCTTAATAATATGCTTAGCTTTTGAAAGTCATCTTTCGCTATTCGAATCTTCGGATTTCCAATGTCGCATTTTTCAGGGCTCTTAAAACCAGATATTGAAGCTTTCGTAAGGCTCAGCAAAGTAATAAGAATCAGGAAAATGTTCGTTAGTAAAAAGAAAACTGTTACGTAATATAGGTCCTCCTATATAGCAGTGAATGCTGGACAATCTCTTCACAAATGAAGATGAGACTTGAAACAACAGAAACAAGAAAAGAGTTCTGAACTGTTACGTAATATAGGTCCTCCTATATAGCAGTGAATGCTGGACAATCTCTTCACAAATGAAGAAGAGACTTGAAACAACAGAAACAAGAAAAGAGTTCTGAACTCTTACGTAATATCGGCCCTCCTATATAGCAGTGAATGCTGGACAATCTCTTCACAAATGAAGATGAGACTTGAAACAACAGAAACAAGAAAAGAGTTCTGAACTGTTACGTAATATAGGTCCTCCTGTATAGCAGTGAATGCTGGACAATCTCTTCACAAATGAAGAAGAGACTTGAAACAACAGAAACAAGAAAAGAGTTCTGAACTCTTACGTAATATCGGCCCTCCTATATAGCAGTGAATGCTGGACAATCTCTTCACAAATGAAGATGAGACTTGAAACAACAGAAACAAGAAAAGAGTTCTGAACTGTTACGTAATATAGGTCCTCCTATATAGCAGTGAATGCTGGACAATCTCTTCACAAATGAAGAAGAGACTTGAAACAACAGAAACAAGAAAAGAGTTCTGAACTGTTACGTAATATAGGTCCTCCTATATAGCAGTGAATGCTGGACAATCTCTTCACAAATGAAGATGAGACTTGAAACAACAGAAACAAGAAAAGAGTTCTGAATTGTTACGTAATATAGGTCCTCCTATATAGCAGTGAATGCTGGACAATCTCTTCACAAATGAAGATGAGACTTGAAACAACAGAAACAAGAAAAGAGTTCTGAACTGTTACGTAATATAGGTCCTCCTATATAGCAGTGAATGCTGGACAATCTCTTCACAAATGAAGATGAGACTTGAAACAACAGAAACAAGAAAAGAGTTCTGAACTGTTACGTAATATAGGTCCTCCTATATAGCAGTGAATGCTGGACAATCTCTTCACAAATGAAGATGAGACTTGAAACAACAGAAACAAGAAAAGAGTTCTGAACTGTTACGTAATATAGGTCCTCCTATATAGCAGTGAATGCTGGACAATCTCTTCACAAATGAAGAAGAGACTTGAAACAACAGAAACAAGAAAAGAGTTCTGAACAGTTACGTAATATAGGCCCTCCTATATAGCAGTGAATGCTGGACAATCTCTTCACAAATGAAGATGAGACTTGAAACAACAGAAACAAGAAAAGAGTTCTGAACTGTTACGTAATATAGGTCCTCCTATATAGCAGTGAATGCTGGACAATCTCTTCACAAATGAAGATGAGACTTGAAACAACAGAAACAAGAAAAGAGTTCTGAACTGTTACGTAATATAGGCCCTCCTATATAGCAATGAATGCTGGACAATCTCTTCACAAATGAAGAAGAGACTTAAAGCAACAGAAGCAAAGAAAAGAGTAACGAACTCTTACGTATTAGGACCTTGAATAAGTTCTCGCTGATTTTTCATGAAAAGTAATGTTTTATTTACAAAAATCAGTAAGAAACATCTCCCTGAAGGTATTGTCCATCGCTAGCCACTACTTTTCCCCATCTTTCTGGCAGCATTTGAATTCCATGTCGGAAAAACGACACGTCTTTTGAGGTTAACCACGAGTTGACCGATTTTTTTACATCTTCATAAGAATGAAAATGTTACTCAACCAAGTCATGTGCCATCAATCGGAACAGGTGATAATCAGATGTTGCAATGTCTGGTGATTACGGCAGGTGGGGTAGGACTTCCCATTTAAGCGTTTCCAATTAGGTTTTCATAAGTTTTGGAACATATGGCCCACTACACCCAGCTGATCCTCCCAAATACAGCGCAGAAGCTTCGAACCATGGACATTCGGATTTGCCGCCGATGTTGATGCATGACCGGGCTTACCTCACGATCTTCTACGCTTAGGGTTATCGTAGTGTATCCACTTTTCATCGCCAAACACGATACGATGCAAAAAAAAAACTTTCCTTTTCTGCCGTTGAAGCAGCTGTTCACACCGTGACAAGACGCCGTTCGACGACTCTAGGCTTGAATTCGTACGGCACCCAATGTCCTTGCTTTTGGATCATTTCAAATGCTTTCAAACTTTTCGAAACTGTTGTGCGATCAACTCCTAATAATTCTGGAATTTCAGCTTTCGGCTGACAGTAATGCCTCCAATTCTTCGTCCTCATACTTTTTCGGTACGCCCGAGCGTTCTTTAGTTTCAACATCAAAATCATTATTTTTGAAGCGTCTAAAGCAATCTCTGCATGGTGTTTGCAATAGAGCATGGTCGCCGTAAGTCTCAACAAGAATCCTGTGCGCTTCAGCTGCAGATTTATTTTGAATAAAGTAGTGTAGTAAAATTCCCCACAAATAGACTTTCTTTGGCACGTAATCCGACATGTGTAACGCTATGAAAAACAAAGTTGTTTACACTTTGGCGAAATGACATCCACTAAATTTCAAGCTTGCTTATAGTATTTCCTTATAGATGCACTACCATCTGAAACTATACACACGCAGTTCTGAACAAGCGAGAACTTATTTAAGGTCCTAATAATATCGGTACTCCTATATAGCAGTGAATGCTGGGCAATCTATTCATAAATGAAGAGACTTGGAGCAACAGAAACAAAGAAAAGAGTTATGAAGTGTTACGTAATAGAGGTCCTCCTATATGTCAGTGAATGTTGGACAACGTCTTCACAGATGAAGGAGAGACTTGAAGCAAAAGGAATGTGGTACTACAGAAGGATGCTGAGAATACCAGTGTGCAACAACTAAGTTCTAGAGACAATGGCAACAAAAATGACACTTGTAGTTAACATTAGAAAGAAAATTCAGTTGCAATTTCTAGGGCACTTAATGGGGAAAGAGTGTTTGGAAAATCTGATACTCACAGTACAGATTGAAGTCAAGAGAGACAGATGGAAAAACCACACATAGCCCATCCAGCTAGCTTTAATATATAGATAACGGAAGAAGGTTTAGGAGAGAGAACAAAAAGCCAACATTTATCAAAAGCTACACAAAACAGAAAATTGTGGAGAGTCATGAAGAAGAAGAAGAAGAAGAAGAAGAAGAAGAAGAAGAAGAAGAAGAAGAAGAAGAAGAAGAAGAAGAAGAAGGAAATTGTGGAGAGCCATGAAGAAGAAGAAGAAGAAGAAGAAGAAGAAGAAGAAGAAGAAGAAAGGAGGAATAATAATAATAATGATGATAATAATAATAATAATAATGATGATGATGATAATAATAATAATAATAATAATAATAATAATAATAATAATATTTGCTTATTTTGGTGTCTCCAATTCGTAGTTCGGTATCTCGGGCTGGTTTTTTCCCTTCTTTTTTTAAGTTTTGTTTATTTTGACACTCCATACATTCTGTTGTGTAATTGCATGGCGAGAATCATGAAAAGAAGTTTGAAAAGGGAAAATCCCATTGACAGAACTCGCAGAAAATGTTAGTCATTGTAATTGGCGCGCGTCAACAGCTTTCTCTTCGTCATAAGCTCTTAAATGTTTGTAAGAGGTTTTTTCGAAGTCTGTTAATTAAGAGATATATCTAAACACAAAGTAACAAGTTTATTTCGATTTTCCGCAACGTGAAACATAAAATAGTTCCGTGTATTTCACGTCTAGGATGAATTTGAAATGACTAATATTTTAAAACCTGAATTTGAAATGACTAATATTTTAAAACCTGAATTTGAAATGACTAATATTTTAAAACCTGAAATTAAGCAATTAAAAAAAATGCAAACAAGATTAAAATAGCTGGGTGTTATTATTGACAGAAAAATTTTAATCTTATTCTGATGCCCTTGTATCATTTCACCCCACGCAAAGCAGTGAAGCCACTAAGACACAAGGGATTATTGGGTATGAAAATATTAGTAAACAGAAACATTATTAAGGAGCGAGAACAATAGAGTAATCAGGAAGACAGTAGATAGCGATTGAGATTGCATTTACATTTTTGAAGATTAAAATTGACTGGAAATCAAAAAGCCAGAAGAGAGTTCTAGAAGCGAGAAGTGCGAGAAAAGGAATTGTTAGCATAGAATTTACAACTGTGAATTGATGAGACCTTACCGCCAATCTAGTACTGCGCTTAAATTTAAAATGTTTAGGTAATATAAAGAAGAGATCGTCCGAACAATTGCCATGAAAGTATTTATAGAAAAGGCACAGGGAAGCAATTTTTCGGTGATGGGAAAGTGATTAAAGCCGTGATGCCAGGTCAAGACCAATAATATTGTTGATTCTTCGTTGGGTTTTATCACGGATCTCTAAATATAGTGATTTTCCAAACGTAGCTTAGACGCGGCACGAGTGAGGATCGAATTCGCTAGTCAGTCGTAATTGTTCTAACGAGACAAGCTTGCTTATAATTACTCCGCCCATGGATCTGTAAATATATAGCAGGAGCACCGGACCATATGCGGCAGCAATATTCAAAGCATGGACAAATGGTAGTGTTATGGATATGTCAGATAGATTCTGGAGAGAAAAAACTGTCTGGCGCGATGCAGTGAAGTAACTTTCTTAGCTTGCCTAAATTAAATCGCAAAAACATTTATTTCAATAATAACAGACCGAAAAGATTGGAATTTTTGGAAAACAACTCAATAAGCAAGACTTTCAATGAAGCAAGTTATAAACAAGACGTTATATTTGTCCAGAAAGTTTATAAGACTTTCATATTTTAATAGTGCCATGTTTTACACTTAAGAACTATTTAATAAAACAACTTCGCCTTTTGTCATGTTTACCAAATAGAAATAAAAGACATCTTGTTCACAGTAAAATTCAAACGATTTTTAATGTTTCTTACTATATAAGTTTGTCACCTGCATTGACGTTCTTTTCCCTTTTGAACAGGAGTAGTTTATCCCTTGTTCCCTGTTTAGAACTAGGTTTCCGGTTCCGGTTTCCGGTCTACTCGATACTCCTAACGCCCCCGCCTGAACTCTGAATTGTTTTTCACTAATCAGTTATTTTTCTCCTTCCCGAATAGGAGTAGATAGACTGGACTATCGTCCGGTTTAAACCCTCCGCCCCACCGGTCGTTTGAACAGGGGTAGAGGTTCATCTCTTGTTTCGTGCTTAGGATTCGGTTCCCGGCCTCTTCTAATGTTTACTTCAGCTCTATCCTTCTAACGTCTCCGTCTAAACTCCGATATTCGCTAATTAAATCTTAGCCTTTTCAAGTCTAGAATTAGCTATCTTTCCTGTTAAAATATAAATGCAATGTCCGTTCTTACGCTAACACAACTCCATATATTAACCCTCTACATTGAGTGGCTCTTTGGCCTGACATTGGGCAAGCATTATTAAAAAAAAATTTACAAACTACAAGAAGGTGCTGAAAAATTCTCCACTTTCTAACTGGGGCAAGGAGTGGTTTGTAAAATGTAATGCCTCGAAAAAAAAACTGCTCTCTATTATTCATCTGAGTGACCCCATTCTGCCTTCCAGTTGCATGGCTGATGCTAACCTCTAGGAAAGTAAATAGTTGCGCCTTCTCGAGCTAATGTTCTCAGCTGATAATTTCTCTCTCCGGAATCTATCTTGCGTATTTATACGTCTACAATCCATCCATGCTTTGAAATTTCCGCAACATCTGATCCGAGGTTCCTGCTGTATATTTATTTTTGATAAAATCTAAGGAAGAATCGGCAACATTATTGGTCCTGACCTGGCATCTTGGCTTCAGTCACTTTCCCACTGCCGGAATGTAGCTTCCTAATTTTTATAAATACTTTCATGGTAATTGTTCGGATAAATTCTTCAATATGGTACCAAGACATTATGAATTTAAACAGTACGGTGGAGTAATGGACAGTGGCTGGGATTGAGGAATCGGAGAGCCGAGTTCGGATTCCAGTCGAATTCATTACACTCACTTACGTGTTAATACCCTTAAGAAAGGTATTAATCTTTCTCCCCCAGCTATGGGTAAATAGCAGGACAGACCGGCTTCTATAGTCTTGGATAGTAACTGGTCTACCGCAGAAAGAAATGGCAACCTATTGCGGGAAAAAATCTGCCTCGTCATGTATCGAAAGATACATGATCGTCTAAATGCGTATCACGCATAGTACATAATTGACTGACTATATTATTGGCAAAGTCTCATCAGTTTACAGTTGGGCTGCTTACATGTAACTGAAATTTCTTTGCTGACATTTTCTTTTCTCGTGCGTTTCGTTTGTGGAACTCTCTTCCGGTTTCATGCTTTCTAGCCAACTTTGATCTTCAAAAATTTAAATGCAATGTCAATGGATATCTTCTATCTTCTTAATTGCTGTTCTTTTATTGTCCTCTCACCTTAATAATGTTTTCTTTTCCTCATATTCTCTCACCCTATAGACGATAGACATAAGAATAATCAAAACAAAATGACTGAATTTTAATGTCAGCGTTCCGTTTTGAAATGCGATCACGTCGGCGTCACGTGGGCGATGTTGTGAAAACGTATTCCTAAAATACTAAAAATTCCTAAAATTGTCTTGATTATTGTTATGTCTATCGTCTTTTCATGTTGACTTGAATATAGTCTAATTTTAATTATGTTTTAATAACTATGTCCTGAAGAAGGTCTACTAGACCGAAACGTCTGACGTCGACATTGAAACAACATTAAAAACAGTAAACTTGCATATTCGGATTGTCCATATTTTTCCTCATACTGTCGAATCTATATCCACATATTTGCTTATATATATATATATATATATATATATATATATATATATATATATATATATATATATATATATATATATATAAAAAAGAGAGAAACCTCAAATGTTTTTGGTTATAATGTGGATTTGTTTTAGTGTATATATTATATGTTATTCGTCATATTTCTGCTACATGGGTTCCCGGACTCCTGACCTTCTTCAGGCAAATAAAATGGATAAACTTTAAAGGAATAAATTTACCTTGTGTTCTTTTAATGTTTCATTGTTCGTTTTCTGTATTTGCAGTGAGATGGAAACACGTGTAGCAAAAATATGAAGAATAAAATATAATATATACACTAAAACAAATCCACATTCTAACAAAAACGTTTGCGGATTCTCTCTTTTTTAAAAATATACATTTTTCTCTCGTTGGGACAACCATAACCTTTTCCACATATAAAGATATTTTGTTGCTATACTTTATTTATATAGACACAAATATTTATATGAATGCTCTGTTTATAATAAACAGTAGTAACAACATTTACCGGCCTGAACGTTCTAGAAATTTTCATAGAAAATATGCTTCCTCCGACAGAAATCGAACCTCTATCCTACACGGAACCGTCTTATAGCCTTAAGTACTATACCAGTTTAGTTACAGAGGAACGTCTGATTAGCAAAGTCGATTTCACTGCTTTTAAACTACAATCTTTCATGATTTCCCTCGAACGATCATATCTGCTCGAAACGTATCTAAATGTAAACAAATGACGTCACACAGTAAGACACGAACTCAGTCTATACCGGGGTTGAATAAGCCTGGCGAAATTTTTTTTTTCGTCTGTCTAAATACGTTTATTCCCCACGTGAGATGATATTGTATTTTAATGTGTATTAATTTCTGCTCAGTAATAATAAATTGAGCACTTTTTGGGATCTGTTTTAATATCTTATATCACTTGGATTATATATCAACGGATTTGTTACCTTCACTATTGTTGTAGCCTTGTTAGGGCCAGAAATAAAGACACAAAGAGAGGAATTGAATTATACAAATATATTAACAGTAACAGTAATACAAACATATACAAACGAGAGTGTTACAGCAAGAATTTTCAGTCGGACTGTCAGAGCTGACTGCTGGAAACTTCCTTCTCCAAAAGGCAGTACCTGCTCCTATTTATAGCTGGGAGAGTTCATGCGTGCATGTGTAAATTGCCATAACAACTATATATATATATATATATATATATATATATATATATATATATATATATATATATAAGTATAGCAGATAGTCAGCTGACCCTGACGATCTGCCTAAGTGAAACCTTGGTAGGTTTGTCTGGCTCATTAGGTTTGACTAGGTTTGCTCTACGTTTGTATCGAGCTCTTTAGTTAGTTGTTTACTCGTATCGGGGTTTTTTCTTTGGGCCTTGAACCTGTATCTCTGCGATTATTTTCGACAGACTTTCATGTTCCTGGGTCTTTCTTTTTTAAAACCTTTTTTTTTCCCTTCGTGATTGATTTGGCTATTGTTATATCAAGAATTCGAAGGTTTTTCGACACGAGGATAGTTACCAATATATATATATATATATATATATATATATATATATATATATATATATATATATATATATATATATGACTTGATAAATTAAACTGACAAGGTCAGTCTGATTCTTTTAATGTCTTTTTACAATTTTCGAGTAAGTTGTATATTGGGATAAAAGTTATAAATAACCTGTCCAGTTACTGTTTTTTTTTGTTCTCTGTTTTTTTTTCCCAATTATTTCCGACTATTTTTGTGTTTATCATGAGAGTTGTCAGTATAATAAAAATGATTTTGTTGACTACATCTTGTCGATCTTTCGTTACTGGAATTAGAAATGATGTTTAAACGGCCAAGCATGTATCGACTATTTATTTATCTGTGCTGTTGTTTTTCCATGCGTATTAAATATTTTGTATTCATATTAAATATTTTATATACATTTTAACATACTATCTAACATATAGGCCCCCGGAAAATTTAATCCCGATCGAGCACTCTTTGGAGATAGCTAAGAGGTAGAATCTATGACTGATGCCAAATTAGTCGGGTTTCAATCCCGGCTTGAGGCAATCGGATGTCTAGCCACACTGATGAGCTGCGATACAGTGAAACAGGCTGTTTGTGGATGACAATATATACCATCTCATGTAGAGAAAAATATTTTATTTAAAGTCGCTTCTTATTATTTTAATGGCCTCAAGACTTACGGGCCGTTCTTTGTAATAAGTCCTGTTCAATATTTGGGTATTATCTGCTAACATGTCTTGGGAATACCCGGTGTTGTAAATAAAGATAACGGCTCGGAATTTGGGAAATCGGTGAGCCGAGTTCTAATTCCAGTCGGGTTCATTATATTCACTTACGCGCAAATATCCTTGGGAAAGGTATGAGTTCACCTCTTTTCCTAATCATGGGTTAAAGAGAAGGACTACCATCATTATGATCCACAAAAATTCTTAAAATCTAAAAATATTTTCCAGATTCAAATAACCTGCAAGTGGTTAATAATTCCCTAGTTCTTTGCTGCCGATTGCTTTCCCCTACTGACTTTAGAAATTCTTCATCAAATTCTGATGAACTTTCTGGTTTGGGTCCATTTTCCACTGACGTTTCTCCAAAACGAAACTTTGCAAATCAATTTGGCAATTGCTGTCCCATTGGCGCATTTTGACCATAAACACAATATATTTTTCTAAATGTCTCCAGATCTTGTGTTTTGGTTGTTTGTTATGTGATAAGTAATCGTATTAGGTTTCGACAAATGACAAGGCAGTCTATGAGGCAGTGTAGTGCATACGTAGCCACTGTAAGAAATTGACAATTTTTTATTTGTATTTGAGATACGATCTCCTAAAAGACAAAATTCATAAACAACGTTATTTTCTGTTACATCAAATGTATTTTTATGGTCCTGGGTTAGTGGTAATTGTTAGGTTTTAACAATTAATTGTTAGGTTTTAACAATTAATTGTTAGGTTTTAACAATTGTTAGGTTTTAACAATTAATTGTTAGGTTTTAACAATTAATTGTTAGGTTTTAACAATTAATTGTTAGGTTTTAACAATTAATTGTTAGGTTTTAACAATTGTTAGGTTTTAATAGGTTTATAGTAAATGATAACTCCAAGGTATTCATTAGGATTATTATTATTTTTAACAACAAGGAATGGCGCTATATTAATACTGACTTCATAACTAAAATGCAGCTTGCAGTTTTCCCAAAGGTTTCTTTAATTTTTTTTTTAAATTTCGTCAAGGTTTTTCATTAATGTGAACATATCGTCAGTATATGGAATATATATAGAGATTTTCGTGGCATTATTAAAGATGTTGCTTTCTACGTATTTTCTATATCTAATAGTTCACTGTGAGTGCTGGTGGCAATAAAACAGTCACCAGATATCAAATTTGTACTACTAATAAATATATCACGTGCCACTCAGAGTTACACCAAACGGTAATATATATTTAGCAATAGTATATACGAGGTCTGATCAAAAAGTATCGGGACTGTTGCTATGGTAACGGAGTCTAAGTACAGCGCCGCTTGGCACAGATTTGGAGCATGCACACTAAGTTATGACGTTCTCGCTTTCGTTGTTTATAGCAGTGGTTGGAAGGAAAGTGTGTAGAGTGTGGTCATCTTATTACACTATACTGGTTTCATCTGTTGCTATAGTAACGGAATTTAAGTACAGCCGCTTGGCACAGATTTGGAGCATGCACACTAAGTTATGACGTTCTCGCTTTCGTTGTTTATAGCAGTGGTTGGAAGGAAAGTGTGTAGAGTGTGGTCGTTTTATTACACTATACTGGTTTCCTCTGTTGCTATGTTAACGGAGTTTAAGTACAGCCGCTTGGCACAGATTTGGAGCATGCGCACTAAGTTATGACGTTCTCGCTTTCGTTGTTTATAGCAGTGGTTGGAAGGAAAGTGTGTAGAGTGTGGTCGTTTTATTACATTATACTGGTTTCATCAATGACCACGACTTGTGCAGCAGTTTTTCGCCAAGCACAATATTCCCCAGGTCTAACAACCACCATGTTCTCCAGATCTCGTAGTCACAAGGGGCGAAATCTGAAGAATATGGTGGTTTCGTCTTCAATAATAAAAATCCTAAGATTTCAAGACATCGAGGAAATCCAAGAGAATGCTCACTGCTCGCTGACCCAGAAAAGGAGCTCCAGGAATGCTTCAATCAATGGAAACGACGTTGAATAAAGTGTGTGGCTTCAGAAGGTGACTACTTTGAAGGAAATTAAATGTTGAATTGATATGTATTGTAGTTTTATTTTTATAGCATCAATCCCGGTACTTGTTTGTTTTTAATTAGAAGTCGTATATAATTACATCTAATCAATGAAGATGGCAGGCAAGGCAAGTTCAAAGAAGTAAAAATTTATTGCTGATAGAGCTTTCCATGCAGACCTCCAACCAGCACGGCTGATGCTAACCTCCAGGAAAGTGACTGCTAGGTCGGCTGCTAAGAAAGTTGGTTCATTGTGCCATGCTAGACAATTTTTCTCTCCAGAATCTATCTTACCTATCTATAAGTCTATTATTCGACCCTGCTTTGTTAATATTGCTACGGCATATGGTAAGGTGCCCTTGCTATTTACCTGGAGCTCCTTGATAAAATCCAAAGAAGAATCAGCAATACTATTGGCTCTAATCTGGCCACTCGGCTTCAGTCACTTTCCCACCGCTGCAATGTCGCCTCTCTGTGTCTTTTCTATAAATATTTTCATGGTAATTGTTTTGATGGGCTCTTTGCTATGGTACCTAAACTTTTTGAATCTAGGCGCAATACTAGGCTTGCGTCGCGATCTTATCAATTTACAGTTAAGCTGGCTAGATGTAGCCGTAAGTTCTATGCTAACAGTTCCTTTTCTCGCACTTCTCGTTTGTGGAACTCTCTTCCGGCTCCATACTTTACAGCCAACTTTAATCTGAAAAAAATTAAATGCAAAGTCAATCGCTATCTATTGTCCTTCTGAGTACTCTCTTCTCTCTCACTGTAACCCCTTGTGTCTTAGTGGCTTTGCCGCCTTAATATCAATTTTTAAAAAATGACCTCCACAATTTCCTCTTGAAAGAAATGTCTGGAGGTTGTTACAGAGGTGCGTGTCACTCCCACCAGAACAGAGGTGATAATTATTTTGGCCACCCGAATTCGAAATATACTTGGATAAGAAGGCCATCGTATCAAAGAACTGTCTTCGGTCGTACTGAAAAGATTTCATTTTCCAGAAGGATCAGCTGAACTTTATACTGTGACGGTTTCTACTTGTGGCTTGTGTGCCATTTGTCTGTGTAAATCTCTGAGATATAAAATGGTGGGTCAGTTGTCAGTGAGAAGAACTTGCTTTGGCGCGCTACGTTTCATCACGGGATATACAAAATTGTTGCGTCTGGTCAACTAAGATGTCAGAGATGGCAAAAGCCATAAAGTTTGTGGAGAGTATGATATTGGGGATGACTTTTTCTTCATTGTGTGTTCGAGTCACGTCTCGATTTTTTTCTGATTTTCTGTGGTTTAATTTAAACGGTGAATACATACGTTTCTTCTTCTTCGTCGTCGTCGTCATCTTCTGTGTGCTGTGTCACTTCAGGGCGTGTGTAGCATTGCGGCTCAGACCAGACACTAGGTTAGTTGACAGGGTGCAGCTTCTTCCAGTCAAAAGCTTGTGGCTTAAAAATAACCCTTCGGCAAGATTGTCACCAACGAAATAGAACCATGAGACTATTTTATTCCGGCTGTAACCTACTGCTGTAGATGAGCAAGGCAGACTTGAAGTGGGGTGAGGGGAAGGTGAACAGTCTAACGGGCGTCTTCTCTTTGGCCTCGCCGCCAGGCGGTCTTCTGTCCCTCTCTGATCTCTTTGTTTCTTTCTGGTAGTGACCACTGTCTTATAGATTACATTGTTCTTTGTCCTGTCATCTTTGTCGAAAAAAGTAACATGGCTTCATTCAGTGACCTCCTTTGTCAGGGTCGTTTGCCATAGTCCTTGTGAGTTTTACTTCCCTTAGATGATAATCATCAGGACAAATAAATACATGAACCAATTTTGTGATATCTTAATCAGTTATGTGCCATGCGTGATACACTCTTAGGCGATCATGTATCTTTCGATACATGACTGACGAGGTAGATTTTTTTTCTCGCAGTAGGTTGCCATTTCTTTCTGCGGTAGACCAGTTGCCATCCAAGGCGATAGAACCCGGTCTGTCCTGCTATTCACCCATAACTAGGGTGAGGGGAGAAGAAGAGCATTCATACCTTTCCCAAGGGTATTAGCACGTAAGCGAATGTAATGGATTCGACTGGAATTCGAACTCGGCTCTCCGATTACACTATTAATCTCTATCCTTACTCCACCGTGCCTCCTCTTGTGACATCTCAGATGTTTCATTTAACAAGATATCGTCTTTCATTTAACAAGATATCGACAGTGACACCGCTACAAGTGGACGATCATGGCTCTCCACAACCTTCTATCCCTTGTAGCCTTTAGAAATATTTCTCCCAAATTGCATTGTTACACTCCAAATTAATCCGGTGTTGATATGACAATAAATTCGATGGAAGCAGCCCACGTACACAGACGGACGCGTAACCGTCCCTAGTGAATTAAATGACGAACTCGTCTGTAGAAGAGAAGAAGCGGGTGGCAGTTTATCTAGACACTGACTGACTGAAGAATATGCGTCGGGAGTGTGCATCGACATGGCACTGCCGAAGAAATTTTAACAGTGGAACGAACAGTTGGTGTTAAACTTTACAGTTCATTATCACTTTATTTTTCAAAACACGTACAAACACGCACGCACGCGCACACGCATACACACACACGCTCGTGCACACACACATACGCACACAAACACACACGCATACCCACACCCCTACGCGCACACATACATACACACACACGCACAAACACATACGCACAAAACGCCTACGTGCACGCGCACACACACACAACACACAATCGCACACACAAACATATACGCACACATACAAACACACACGCATACCCCACACCCCTTCGTGCACACACACGCACACAAACACATACGCACACACACACACACACGCATACCCACACCACTACGCGCGCACACACATACACACACACGCACAAACACATACGCACAAACGCCTACGTGCACGCGCACACACACACACAACACACAATCGCACACACAAACATATACGCACACATACAAACACACACGCATACCCCACACCCCTTCGTGCACACACACATACACACACACATACGCACGCGCACACACACACACACACACACACACACATACACACACACACACACACACGTCTTCCGATATAACGAGTTTGGGTATTGTTGATTTTACTGCTCAAAACAATTTTCACATGACAAACACTATTAATTTTTCTTTATCTAGCCTCATATTCTGAATAATCCTTTGCAAGGTCACGCAACCTGAAATAAGACGAAAAATAGCGTCCAAAATCATTTTCTAACTTTTTTTTTCTGTCAATGAAAAAAAAATAATAATAATAATAATCTGCTTAATTAAAAAATAACGAATATTTTTCACCTGATACTTGAGCTTGAATAAAACTAATTTTAAATTCGATGTAAGATTTTAGAACTTGGAGTATCAAATATCATCGAATTCTTATTTTATTTATTTATCTTTCATGGAAAATAATTAACTGAAACAAAGTAATTATGCATTTCGGATGCTAATTTTCTTTACATTTCATGATTTCCGATGTATAGTTTTTTTTTCAATCCAAAGTGGCGCTCAGAATATGAGGCTAGTTAAAAAAAGTGAAAGCGCAAATGGTAAAGGGTGGTAATTCAATGTTTGTTAATGTGAAAAAATACTTCGAGCGATAAACTAAAAAAAATCTACACTAACCCAAATTCAAATAATAGTAAAATTATTATCACATGATTTTTTTTGAAAGGTTTTTTTATTAACAAAGCAAGCCTCGACACACTTAGTGACTAAAAAAAAAATTGCTTCTGTTTCCAAAAAGAAAAGACTTTTTTTTTCCATAGCAATCTGTAAGCGTCTGTATACACAACGTTATACGTTCTTCAGCTCATTTAGTTATGCTGGGGGAAAAAATAAATAGAATAAATTTTTCTTGGCCGTTAATTTTCAAAATAAATCAGAAAAACTCTTGTTGCTTCTTTTTTCTCGTTTACTTTTTTTCAGAAACATTAGCGCCTAAAACTTCCGTAAGTCTTGCATGCGAAAAATATTTTAGGTCTCCTTCCAGAAAATACGTAGGAACGAAATGTTGTTTTTTTTTTTTTTAAATGTGTATCTAAAAATAAAATCAGAAGAAAATTCTTTAGCGTAGAATAACTAACAGACCTAAAAATATTAATTTTAAGAGGCATATATATTTCTAAACAAAAAGAAATGATAGATTAATATCGACAGATTTTATTCCGTTCACTTGTGTGCCATGCGTGATACACGCTTAGGCGATGATGTATCTTTCGATACATGACTGACGAGGCACATCTTCCGCGCAGTAGGTTGCCATTTCTTTCTGCGGTAGAGCAGATGTCATCCAAGGCTATAGAACCCAGTCTGTCCTTCTATTTACCCATAGCGGGAGGGAGAAGAAGAGGATTCATACTTTTCCCAAGGTTATTAGCACGTAAGTGAATGTAAATGGATTCGACTTGAATTCGAACTGGGTTCTCCGATTCTTCAATCCGAGCCGCTATCCATTACTCCACAGTGCTACTTCAGTTTTATTACTCAATCCTTATTTGGATTGGATTTCCATGTTTAAGTATTTTATAAATAAATAAAGCGTCTACTCAAATATGGGTATCCAGCAAAAATAACGTTTATATATACACGGCCGGTGCGTAGTACCCCCGAAACCCCCGACCAGGGCTCAAGCCTGATTGGGGAGGGGGTTTGTCAACTTGGCAGTGTTTTGTGACCCTCTCTATCTTGTCAACATTTGTTTTTTTCCTATTTACATTAATATATATTACAAATGAAACTAGACGTAGGATAAACAATTTTTTCGCGGATTTTGACGTCATTCTGGCGCCATTATTTTTTTCGTCCAAATCCGTGAAAGTGTTTTGCAGTTTGAAAACTTTAGAAAATCAATAATATTATGGAAAATCGATATGGTATCGATCGAAAATTATTTATATTGAGAACTTTCAACAGAAAGTTATATTGCAAATATAAATTTTACACACTTGTGAAAAATATTGAAAGTTTCGAACAAGAACTACGATATAAAATTCAGTATTTTTTTCTTATCCCTAATGTCGAATGTGTTAAAATTATTCAACTTTTTAACAAGAAAAATCTCAAGTTGATGTTAAAAATTGCCACAAAACATTGTTGATTTATTTAAGATGTCATGATCTATTACATATGACATGTCTCTAATTTGTATTCAGATACATTGGATTTATTTTCGGTGTTTCTAGCTGTATTGTCCACCTATATAATATGGCGTTTGATCCATGATTGTACAAGAGGAGGTTGCCATAAAATTTGTTTTTTATATGTAGAGTTTCTTAGAAAAAGAGGAAAATTGACATGTACTGGAGTTGCGGGGCGTATCATATATATATATATATATATATATATATAAAAGTGAACATTGAAGTCAACACTCAGAGGTGACAGACTGTTTCATGCTGGACACAATCGTCAAGCAGCCTGAATGAAACAGCCTGTCGCCTCTGAGTGTTGATTTCAATGTTCACTTTTATATTTACATACGCTCTATCTCTGATATTGTGTACCTTATCCCATAAATATAGCACGCCTTAAAACTATATTTCTTCATATATATATATATATATATATATGTGTGTGTGTGTGTGTGTGTGTGTGTGTGTGTGTGTGTTGGTGTAATAGAAAAGAGTAGCTAGATTAATAATAATCCAAAGTACTTTAGTATTTATGTTTTTATTTTTAAAAAAAACAAAACAATTCTCAATACACAAGCAGAGCTTAAATTTTAATTTTAAATAATTCTACATTTTAAGTTTAATATTGAAATTAAACTTTAGGACTTGAGTCAAGTTTCGTAATATAGCAATTTCTGTGTCGCAATGGAATCATATTTTTTAAAAAGATAATTATATATATATGTTATTCGCAAACAGTACTGCTTCACGGCTACTCAGCGCGAGTAGACATCCGAATGCCTTAAGCCAGGACCGAAACCCAACTGATTTGGTGTCAGTTAGAATTTCTACCACTGAGCTACCTTCACTAGACAGATCGAATGATAGATATGAGTGTAATAAAAATATACATGAACGCATATATACTTGCACATACGTATAAATACATTTCTTCCTCAGGTGTTATAAATAATACAGAACTGAAAATTATGAGACAGGGCTAAATGTATATATCAGTGAATATATATCATATATATGTGTATGTATGTATGTATGTATGTATGTATGTATGTATGTATGTATGTATGAAGTAATATACATAATATCTTACATTACATCTTACATTGTGCAATTAATGTAAGATATTATGTATATTGCTTTATATATATATATATATAGAGAGAGAGAGAGAGAGAGAGAGATATGAATAGACAGAGATAGATAGATAGATAGATAGATAGATAGATAGATAAATAAATTGTTTTGTTACTTTTACACTCAACGCTGTCTTTTCTTACACTATACAGTATTTATATGCATTTGTATACGATCGCTCGCTCGTATACCTACCTGTATTTACCCATTTGATTATATATATATATATATATATATATATGTGTGTGTGTGTGTGTGTGTGTGTGTGTGTGTGTATGTGTATAATGTGGAATTTGTAAGAATTAACACCTGACTTAGCATCCAGCCTGAATTGTAACATCTGACATAGCCCCCACCTCAACTTGTATCATCTGACATAGCCCCCACCTCGATTTGTAACACCTGACTTAGCCCCGCGGTTAGCTTAATTTTGGCATCCGACCACAATGGGGCACCCGGTGAGAATCAAACTTACTGGTACATGGTCAGCGAGCCTAGTTTATCCAATGTCAGAAGCGCCCGAACTAGGTCTCCCGAAAAGCTGAGATTTTATAAAATGTGTTTGGGCGCATCGCTGTGGAGTAATGGCTAGCGAGCTGGTCCCACCGTTCGTAACTGCAAGCGGGTACACGTCTTCTTTTTGTGCCGTGCCCCTTCAGGAGACAAGCGATCATGGCTCTCCACAATTTCCTGTCCTTCGTAGCTCTTAAATTTTGTCTTTTTGTTATCTCTTCTAAATCTTGTTCCGCCATCCATTTACTCAAGTTATGCGTTATTTTCCATCTATACTTCTTGCCTTCAATATGCCCTGTGAGTATCAGATTTTCCAAACCCTCTTTCCTCACTAGGTGCCCTAGAATTTCCACTTTCTCTTTCTGGTGTTAAGTATGTATACGTTTCCTTTTTGTTTCCATTTTTCTCTAAAAATTCGTCGTTGTTCACATGTTTGGTTCATGTTATCCTCATCATCCTTCTGTAGAACCAGATTTCTGTTGCTTCAAGTCTCTTCCCCATCTCTGAGGAGATTATCACTGCCATATAGGAGCGGTGATACCACGTAACAGTTCAGTACTCTTTTCTTTCTTTTTTTCTAACAATAGTTTTCTCTCTCGTTCTTAATACTCGTAGAGACTAATCGATTATTAACGCTTATTATCGGACCCCCGCCCCCACCAAAAAAGTGGTGGGGGTAACCGTCGGGGGACGAAGTATATGGCTGGTCGGAAAGCCGGGTTTTCTCGTGGATCTGACGTGATGAGACTACTACAGCGTGATTTCGCACTGTATGTAAATAATATAAAATGAATGTTTCCTCTTCACGAGTCAGCTGAGTTGGTTTTAACAACAAAGTGATGTGATTTACTGATTAGATATAGATAAGTAGTAAAAGTTGTATCTTCGGGGCATTGTACCAAACTAAGGTGTGGTAATAAAATAAGCACATCCCATCTCCCCTCTCGCTTGTAACCATCCATCACAATATAAAATAAAAGTTTTCGAGCACTTAAAACAGAATGAGTCAAATAAGGCTCCTACTTTAGACTTCTTTAGTATAAAAGGTTACTAAATAAATAAATAAATAAAAAATAATAATAATAATAATAATGAAGATTGCTAAATAAATAAATAAATAGCAGCAACAACAACAATAATAATAATAACCTCCATGAAAATTATCGAGAAATTGTCCAAATACAAGGACTTGGAGATCGAGATTAAACAGGAGGTGGGGAATGAAGACTGAGACTGTACCAATAGTAATCGGAGCACTGGGCCTCGTGAGAAAAGTAATGGACAATTTTATTAACAGTGTCCCAGGTAACATCAACATATAAGTTGCCCAGAAGATCACCCTACTAGGGACATCCCATATACTAAGAAAAGTGCTATGACAATTCCCCTATAGGGCCTAAGGACCATAGTCTGAACCCGGCTCTTCGGGATATAAAGCAAGAAACATAACATACACAAATAATAATAATAATAATAATAATAATAATAATAATAATAATAATAATAATAATAATAAAAAAATAAATAAAGTTTACTAAATAATGAAAAAAACATATGAACCGCTATTTCATTTTTTTAAGCTTATCCTTCATTATTATTTGAAAACTAAATCATTTTTAATAATCGATTAGGCCCTAGGGTATTAGAAATAAAGAAAGGCGCTGAATAGGGATAATCAAGTTTTAAATCAGAGTTAAGGAAAGAAGAAAATATCAAATAAAAAA
>OZ038504.1:2307487-2361987 GCA_964036315.1 Acanthosepion esculentum
TCATTCCGAGCGCTTTCGGCTATACGTTTAGCTATTATCAAGGATGATTTTATTTTTTATTTTTAACTGGATGTATGGGTTGTGTGTATGTTTCTAGAGTTATAAGGATGTTTTATTTTCCGAACAGGGTCAGCACATTATGGCCTGAATATTGTCCTCATCTTTGTCGCCATATTTATTACAACGTTTCGGCCGTTGTACGTTCCGGCCTTCTTCAAGTGGTTGGAATGTCGAACTGAACCCTTTATTTCGCTCACTGGGGTAGACTGTTCTAGTTCCACGTGCCATATTTAATGGATGTCAGTTATCAGTTATCTCCTGTTAATTCCCCTCTCCACGTTCTCCACTGCCTTAACCAGGTATTGAACTCACACTCTTTGGGTCACTGGATCTAACTAACGCCTTTATCCACTGTGCCATGAGTCCTTGAGGAGCGTACAACGACCGAAACGTTGTAATAAATATGGTGACAAAGATGAGGACAATAGTCCGAATAATGTAAATAGCGTACATAATATATCATCTCAGAAATATAGACAGATACATTAGGTTAGTTGTTTTAAATTTTTTGTAGTAGATAATTAATTTGATTTATTTTTTCGAGTCAGTTGGGGTAGTTTATTTCTTTGGTAATTCTAAGATGAATATTCACTTAGAAATATCATAAAGAAATACACTAACCCAATTGAACCGAATAAAATATCAAATTAATTATCGTAAGATGTGGGGTGTACTAGTGGGCACAATTTTTTATATTTCTTTAAGGCAGGGGCTACCAGCAATCCCTTCAATGTGTCTACTGGAATCTTTCCCAATCAATTCGAGAGCTTCTATTATTATTATTATTATTATTATTATTATTATTATTATTCGTTTATTTTACTTTTAAAAGGTATGGCTCTTTTTTCTTTTCTTTTAATGTTTTAAAAAGATTTATTTTTGAAATTCTTGGAATGACTATCAGATTTTTTTCTTTCTTTCTAATTTAATTATTATTACTTTTTTATTCTGAGAAAAAAGAAAGTGTGAGTGAAAATGTAAAACGTACATACCAAATCGAAAAGCGTCGAGAAAGCGAATGGGATCGGCTGAGCTGTGTGTTTAGACACGTCAGGTGCCAAAAAATGTTGAAATTTAACGTTTTTATAACTTCAGTGTTTCCCCCCTCAGTGTTTAATTATAACCGACATTTACGGTCATATCTAGATAGAGGGGGTGCGGACGGGGGGTCCGCACCCCCTCTATCTATGTAATTCCATAAATAAGAACATTACTTTAAGTCTGATGAAATCCTTTTAGAGCTCGAAACGTGTTACATAGAATTTTCCAATTTTGTCATTCAATTATCCAACACACACACACACACACACGCACACACACACACACACACACATATATATATATATATATATAATATGGAGAAAACAACTGAAAAGTTGCAAATTAAAAGAAAAATTGAATGTTTTTTTTGTGAAAGCATTTACTTATATTTTTTTATATATATATAATATATATATTTATATATATATATTTATATATATATATTTGATATTTCAGATCGCCCCGATCTTTCGTCATAATATCCGAGTGTATCTTCCGAGTGTATTTTCTTCTATCGTGGAGTTTCAAAAAAAAAAAAAAAAATATATATATATATATATATATATATATATATATATATATATATATATATATATATATATATATATATATATGGTGATTTTATAAGCGTAGTTTTAGATGTGACGAAAGTATGGAAAATCAATGCGGATCGAACTCACTTTTCAGTCGGCATTGATCTAGCGAGATAAGATTGATAATCATTGCACCACGAGAAAGTTCCATGTATGTAAGTATGTATGTATTTGGGCAATGACAATAAAATACACTCGCCAAACAAGGTCTCTGATCAGGAGCTTTTGAGAAGCGTGGAACTGCCTCTTAATTGCTGTGGTTCTCACGTCCACCCTGACCCGGGGCCGTAGCACCTGAGGATCCCAGCTATGGACTAAATAGTGAACTCCCAAACAAAACAATATTAAAGTATACAACTACATTTTTATAGTAAAAATACCAACAATATGTTTTCGTAAAAGAAATTACTAATGCTCCCCAGAAAATTAAATTTCGGCATTAAATGACCCATAAAGGTGTTGACATGCCGCTAAACAAACAAACAAACAAATACAGGGTGCGATGGGTAAATTGTCAGTTTCGTGCATTCACGTTGTTTGTTTTTGATTTTGTCGACTAGTGGGGTCAGTTGGGCACTGTATGTGAGAAAAAGGTCACCATGGCTCAATTCACTCCGCCAGAAATATGAAAACTGCATGCTGTACTGCTTGGCATTCGCACCAGAAGCTCTAGTACGAACATTTCAGAGTGCTTGGGTGTCAATCTGAGGACAGTGCAGAGAATTCGGAAAGAGTTGGATGAGTCTAAGGGTGATTACGATGGCGTTTGGAGAGGTCACTAGTGATGGCGACGATATGCCTCCATTCATCTCCCCACAGGGACTCAGACATAATACAGGCCTATAACCAGTGCCTTGAGGTATTGCTGCCCTGGATCAAGAGGGCGGCTGCTGGACTCTGCTCTATGCCACACAAACAGGAAAATCCAGTCATGGTGGTCAGACAATTTCTGCGACCACATCACCCCTTACATCTGGACACGTAACACCCCAGATTATTATGAGTGGTGTACAAATGAGCGAGAGACCAATAAAACTCCTCGTAACACCAAAGATGAACTGAAGGCATGTTTTATGGCAGCATTCACCAACTTAAACAAGGAGACCATCCAGAAGAGTTGCAGGAGATTCTGAAGTCGTCCGGAGGCCGTGGTTGAAGCCAATGGCGATTTTATTGAATAAATTTACTCTTTAGTATTTCAAGATATTTTTGTGTCATTTTTGGTAAACAATCTGTTAAAATGAGATGTCAGTGTTATTTTCATTTTTGTGTAATTTAGACAATTTATCCATCGCACCCTGTATATTTGGGCGATTACCTTTCTTTTTTATATACGTTTCATTGCATGTGACAAACAAGGTGCTTGCGACAACAATCACTACTACTCTCTCTTAGACACCTCCACCAAGGACAACTATAAGAAAATTCTTCTACTCCACCTCCTCCTCCTCTTCCTTCTTCTTTGACCCAGAAATTTCTTCTTTTTCTGTGTCCCAGGAATTTCAACTGTCTTTTAATGATGGCAAGCATAAGTGTCTTTTGGTGTCATTGTCACTAGAACTTCATCGTTGCTCACACGTTCTATCCATGGTATTCTCAGCATCCCCCCTGTAAAACCACATTTCTGTTGCTTCAAGTCACTTCTTCATCTGTGAGGAGATTGTCCGGCATTCACTCCCATATAGAAGGACTGATATTACGTAACAGTTCAGTACTCTTTTCTTTGTTTCGGTTACTTCGTCTCTTAGATCGTGGAAGGCATCTGTCGCTATATCAACATTAAAAAACTTTACAACCTTTTAAGGTGTTCCTTGCTTGACACATTCAGTGAAATGTATATATATATATATATATATATATATACTGGGAAAACTTAACTCTAGATCAGTCATGAGCAAACACCTGCCCACAGGCCACGTGCGACCCCTTTCTGAACAGCACGTTTAATTTCCTAAATAATGTTTCCTTAAAATGTTTTGTTTCGGTCTCACTTGTTCCCCCACACATTCTCTCATACATAACCACACTCATAAACAATGATTAAGTACAATGTTTCTTGAATTTGGTAAACTTTCGGGGACTCTAACGTTATCAGCAATAGCTATTTACATGAGTAAATATATATATATATATATATATATATATATATATATATATATATATATATATATATATATATATATATATATATATATATATATATATATATATAAAGATATTTTTGAAGGTACAAAATTTTATCACAGCAATAAACGTATGAAGCTTGATATTACTAGACATATTAAAAACGGGTGAAGCAACCGGTTTCGCTCCCGCTCATCAGGCTTTCAACGGGAGATTTAATTTAAATTAAAAACACAGAAAATGTACAATAAAAGAAAATGTGGAGGAGGGGGGGGGAAATGATCAAAAGGAGCTAGAGGCAAATGACAGCGAGCCCCAACAAACACTCATGTTGTTTACACAAGGAAGGCTTGCGGGACCCGATGTAAAGTGCCGCCAGCACCTTCAGGTGAAATAACGAGTGTGACCGGGACAACACGGTGAACCGGTCAACACTAAAATTAGCTGAACACAATCTGCTCTTCAATAATTGCTCACATATGGCGGACCCGTAGGTGTTTGGGACGAGTCCATTCAACGGCAAAGTGTGGTTCCTGATTTTGGTAGGAACGTGCTGTTTAATTCTCATGTCCAAGCGTTGTGTCGTCCTTCCTATGTAGTTAGACCCGCAACTACAACCATATTTATAAATTATAGAATTAATTTGATGAGGAGGAAGTACGTCTTTACACACTGGACGAACCATGGGCCGGGTTTGAAAAATTATCCTGACTTCAGCAGAGAAAAAACAGCGACGGACCCTTGATGAAATTTGTCTAACCATACTTTCACATTTGGTTCCAATCCAGGGCAGTCTTAGATAAACCGGGCACTTTTTAACAACACAGAGTTTGGCACTTTTGAACTCCTCAATTTTGTCACGGATGACCGAATGAACAGTGTTAGGTGGATAACCTAAACCACATAGGGTATCCTTGACAAAATTGATCTCATCGTCCAAGAAGGACTCTGAACAGATTTTTAGTGCTCTATGAAGGAGGGTTCTGATAATGTTTATCTTACGTTTTGGGGGACAAAAGGAGTCCCAACGCGTATACAACCTCGCGAAAGTTCGTTTCCTGTAAATAGTAGTAAGAAAACTTGTTGGTGTTCGATGTACTAATACATCCAAGAAGACCAATTGATAATTGGATTCCTTCTCAACGGTGAACCTTAGTGCTGGATGGATACCATTTAGAAAAGAAAGAAACTGATCGGCCTCAACATCGTCGTTGAATAAACAAAAAGTATCATCGACATACCGACGATATAGTTGAGGACAAAGTACATTATTACGTATTCTTTCTTCGTGAAAGCCCACAAATATGTTGGCTAGAGCTGGACCCAAAGGGGAACCCATAGCAACCCCGTCGATCTGTCGAAACATGGTGTTGTTGAAACTAAATTCGACAGAAGACGTGGCAAATTTCATCAACTCAACAAATGCAGACTCCGGAATACTTGGTGGAGACAAAGAACTACGATAAAGCATATCACAGCAAATATCTATAGTTTCCACCAGAGGAACACAGGTGGATAGAGAACAGATGTCGAAAGAACACATAAACTATAAGTTAAATTTTGTATAAGGTCAACAAAGGAAAATGAATCCTTTATGCAAAATCCACTAAAGCCCTTCAACACAGGTTCCAAAAGCGTTGAGAGCCATATATATATATATATATATATATATGTATGTGTGTGTGTGTGTGTGTGTGTGTGTGTGTGTGTGTGTGTGTGTGTGTATGTTTAAACACATTTTTACGTTTAACATTCTTTTTATAGATACAAGTATTTAAGTAAATGCTCTGTTTATAATAAACAGTATTAAATAACATTTACCGGTCTGAATGTCCGATTTGGCCACAGAGGAGCGTTCGATTGGCAAGGTCGAAGTTTATAAGCAGTAAATTCGACCTTGCCAACCGAACGCTCCGCTGTGGCCAAATCGGTAAAGGCACGTCAAGCTAAATGACAGTTCCGTATAGGATACAGGTTCGAATCCTGTCGGATAACGAACATTTTCTATGAAAATTTCTCGGACATTCAGGCCGGTAAATGTTATTTAATACTTTTTATTATAAACAGAGCATTTATTTTCCATAATCTTGCTACACGTGTTTCCGGACTCGTGACCGTCATCAAGCAAAGCGTGGAGATTTCCACATATTATTAAAAATAATTAATTTTTTTCTTATTTTTCTTATGTTTTTCGATATTAAATATTCTCGATATGAGACATTCTCTTTTTTGTGTGTTAGTGACCCAAATATCTTTCTTGAATTTTCTTTACACACACACACACACACACACACACACACACACACATATATATATATATATATATATATATATATATATATATATATATATATATATATATAAAGTACTAGGTTGAGAACTGGCGCGGGTTAGCTACTCTTGATGTGGGGGAAAGGAGTCTCTCTGAGTTTTGCTTAGCAATCCTTTTAGTGTTGCTTTCACGATAAAAAGACTTCAGATGGGAAGGAAAACTCATGACAGCTTAATCCGGTCATTATATTGCAAGTGTCTGCCGAGAGGTGTGTACTGGCTGATATTGACTGTGGTCCGGAGAGGTTAAACTCCGCGATAATAACACACGAGGATTGTCGTTCGGAGTTTCTGTGGCAAGTCTTTTGCACCGTTACTTTTTTATCGACAGACCCAAAAAGTGTGGATTTTCCGACACAAGCTTTCATCACTTGAAACAAATCATTGTGTTGTTTTTCCAACAACTACATCTAATCAGTTCCATAGATATCCGGCTACTGCGAAAAACTCTACGAAACAACATCAACTTCGTCTTGGCACTTGGAATGTACAAACTCTCCAGGACAACAACTCAGCACCAGAAAGAAAAAACAGCTCTGGTCGCATTGGAGCTAAAGAAGTACAACATTGATATAACTGCATCAGTCGACTACATGAAACGAGAAAGCAAAATAAGACAGCTAACAGTGTTCCTGCTGCACTTGGATACAATACATTCTCCTGTGCTGTTTGTGGTCTTTTGTGCAATTCTCGAGCAGGTCTCAAAAACCATGCCCGTCATAACCATGCAGATAATTAGTTCGGGGAACCACATACGTCGAACTCGGCGGGAGAATCCAATATATATATATATATATATATATATATATATATATATATATATATATATATATATATGAAGAAATATAGTCTTAAAGTGTGCTATATTTATGGGATAAAATGCTCAATATCAGAGATAGAGCATGTGTAAATATAAAAGTGAACATAGAAGTCAACGCTTAGAGGCGACAGTCTGTTTCATGCTAGATGTAATCGTCGGGGTGACTCGTGACATGAAACAGACTGTCACCTCTATATGTTGACTTCTATGTTCACTTTTATATATATATATATATATATATATATATATATATATATATATATATATATATATATATATATATATATATGTGTGTGTGTGTGTGTGTGTGTGTGTGTGTGTGTGTGTGTGTGACAATTGTCTATTTAGGCAGCAATCACTCTTTTATACATGTTTCGCTCAAGACGACTGACAACGTACTGTGATTAAACGTTTTATTTAATTTTTCTTGTGTTCGTTCATATGTTTTTTTCTGGACAAAGAATCTGTCAAAACTGTCCAAAAGTCCTGCATATCCGATCGTTTTCGGCTATTGT
Source organism: Acanthosepion esculentum (assembly GCA_964036315.1). NCBI lineage: Eukaryota > Metazoa > Mollusca > Cephalopoda > Sepiida > Sepiidae > Acanthosepion > Acanthosepion esculentum. The sequence continues at coordinate 2,314,972 of OZ038504.1, forward strand.
TTAGCCATTATCAAGGACTATTTTTATTTTTTAACTGAATGCATATTTTTTTATGTAACTGCCTCAAGTTATATGAATGTTTTATTTTACAAACACAGTCAGCACATTGTGAACGTGTTCATTGTTAATGTTATTGAGTGATGGCTTTTCTTTTTTATTATTAGGGCTTCCCTTATTTTAAATCTTATATATATATATGTGTGTGTGTGTGTGTGTGTGTGTGTGTGTGTGTGTGTGTGTAGCATATCTTAATTCAAACATTTTCATTGACTAATAAAGACATATTGTGTCTACTTATTTTCATACAGATCCTTTATATTTGCCTAATCAGTTCTTGACGTTGAGATGAAATTCACCAGGAAAAAAAATAAAACTAATTATATACTATACTAAATTGGACACAACCAGCTTAATCATACGCAATAATTCTTCTTCTCAACTAGTGTTTTGGAAAAGACCAACATTATATATCAGTTTAAATGTCCTTTGGGAGATTGTATCTTTGAAAAAAAGTAAGTGCATATGTTGCTTTGACGACGACAACGTTATCAAGAAGACTTACACTCTATTTGTTTGATACAAGTTCTATTGCACTACATTTAAAAACACATTCCTGTCCAACTTCAAAATATAGGAAAATACTTGTTGGCAACAGCAATATACTACCCTTCATTTTTGTACCGTGTCCCTTCAGGGCGTAGGGGATCATAGTTCTTTATCTCTTCCTATCCCTTATAGCTCTTAATAAGTTTTCACTTTTTGTTATTTCTCCTAGACCCTGTTATGCCGTCCACTTTCTCAAGTACGTTAAGTATGTGTCACGTTGCTTTCCTTCGTCCCTCTTTCCCTCTATCTTCCCTGTGAGTATCAGATTCTCCAAGCCCACCTTTCTCGTTATGTGTCACAGAATTTTCAGTTGCCTCTTCCTGATGTTAAGTATAAGCTTCCTCCTTGTTTGCATCCTCTCCAAAACCTCATCGTCGCTCACACGCTTGGTCCATATTCTTAGCATCCTTCTGTAGAACCATACCTCCGTTGCCTTGTGTCTCTTCTTCATCTTTGAGGAGACCATCCAACACTCGCTGCCGTTATGGAGGATAGATATCACGTAGCAGTTCAGTACTCTTTTCTTTGTTACCAACGAAATCCTTCTGTCTCTTAATACTCTGCTTAGATTTTGGAAGGCATCTTTGGCTATCCGAATACGTCTTCGGATCTCAGCGTCGCACTTTCCGTCTTCTGTAAGAACACTTCCCAGATATTTAAATTTCCGCACCTGCTTTATTTTAGCGTCCCCGACCTGTAAATTGCATTTCGGGATCTTGTTTTTGCTGATGACCATGAACATTCTCGAGGCCCTCTATATTAAAATCAACCAATCAACACTGAACGAATTGATTATGAATATAGCAACAACATATTAAAATGCATATAAAATTTAATACCATTTTACATTTATATTAATTTCCGGTCACCTCCTTTATATCACTTGTTTTGCAACAAAATTCAGTAACTATAACAGATAAATTTCAAATTTTAAAATAATTACAGAGTATATACGCGCATGCTTTTAACGGAATGCAGCTTTAACGCAGTTACAATACGTTTGTCTTTGTAATTTACTCCTGAAGATGATCTTGGAAAAGATCGAAAGTACTTAGGTTAACAAAAACTACGGTTCCTTCCTTGATGAATTTCATCTTAACATCAAGAAACTGATTAGAAAACTGAAAAGGATTATTATAAAAAATAAGTAGACACAATATTTGTTGTAAGTCTTGGTAACTGAACTACTGGTCAAGTAAAAATTAATTCTAGAATCATTGACCAAGGGACTATTTATAGGAAGCAAGGGAGAACCTTAACTCACGGGATACTTAAATAGTTTACAACATTCTTCTCTCCTAGAAAATACGGTTTTTTTTTATTATCGTATATCCTACTAATAGTAACAAAAAGTTAAGATATTCGATTTTCTCTTCGCTTCTTCGTATTTTATTTAAAAAACTGATAACAGAAAACTTTCCATTCAATTTTACCGCACCCATATCGTATAGGAAACTTTGATATACGGTTTCATCGCCGAAGTTGGCCCGTATTAGCTGTCGTCGGTCTTGCATATCTGAAAACTTTCAATTTTAGTCGATGACTCATCTAGAGGTGATGACAGAGCAGGTATCGGATTACTACTTTCTTTTGTGGAGAAATTGTTTGAGATTCTTGAAGTTTGCTGAAGTGGGTAGGGTTTTGACTGATCGGGACAGGGGGCCAAATCTCGGACAGATATATGATTGTCTTCCGTCAGGATGCTTGATGTTGGCAAAGGTCGGATTGCTATCAATCAGTTCAATTTTATCTGCTAAGGGTTCGCTCTTGCTAGTACGGACAAAACCGTCTTAAAAGTACTGGTTCAGGTCTCATTAACCAAGATGGGAATGAGACACCACTCATTATTAATGTTTCTGTTCTTAATTCACCCACGCCCTATAACCCTTTGAAAGATTTACTGCCTTGCTTGGAGTTGATTCCGATTTTTTTTTTAAATCCTCCGTACTAAAGTCTCTCATTCTTTTTCGCTTGGGGTGAAATGATTTAAAAAGAAAAACCAAAAAAGAACAATAGAAAATGTTGATGGATTTTTAAAATTAAATACATGTACAGTAATTTGTTTTCCTATCTGGATGTGAAACGTGGACACTGTTGACAGAAACAAAGAGAAAGACCGAAGCGTTTGAGAACAAATGCAGGAGAAAACTCCTTGGTATTTTCTGTTGAGAACAAAAACCATTGAGATTTTGCGGTAAAGGGTTGAAAGTTTTGTGAGCCACCAGGAACCTCATCTCGCCACTGTCAATTAAATTGTATCTATCTGGTGAGAAGGGTGGCTAGAAACCCTAGAGGACAAATAACAAGTCCTGTCAAAGGTCGGATGAACCCATTTGTGAGGTCAACGGCCATCTAACAATCTCTTGTCGCCGGGACGTAGAAATGCTCAGGTTGGTGACTGAGGGCACCGTAAAACCACTGGGAGAGTTGTCCGTCAGCATTCGTCAAAGCAGACATCTAGGAGAATGATGATATAACACCTGCAATGTCTGCTGCCTCTAATGATGTAGACTTCATTTGGGTCAAGGTAGCAGTCCCTAGGAGAGTTGGATTTGTTTCGTGTAAAGCCTTTCCTCACTTAAAAAAAAAAAAAAAAAAAACTTCACTCACAGGCATTGTTTGAAGATTTCAGAATTTTACTGTGCCTGTGACACGGAGGCTGGCCGTAGCCAAAAAGGTAAAACCGTTCAATAAAGGCTTCTGATGATATTAGTATCAATGGCAATAAGGGATCCGGGACTAGTTGTAAAAGGGTCTGGCTCGGCAGATGTCCCAAGGCGCCGCAGCCTCTGCCCGGTCGCCATCCTGCTACTGCGAAACAATAAGCTAATGAACATCGGCTGCTGGGATATGCGGAAGTTGTCCGACTTACAGTCGTCTGTCTCACGTCTCACAAAAGAGTGCAAAAATGAAGTAGAATTAAAACGACGTGTTAAAATAGACGGTAACAGCGTTGCAGGAACTGTTGTTAATGTCTGCCACACCCGTGCCAAAGAATTTGCATGGCTAAAAAGCCACAGAAGAGCCGTTCCTCGATGAGCTCTTTTACGGATATTCAAGCAATGGCAATGCTCAAACACGAGATTGAAGCCATCATGTATACGTGTATATATGTGTATCATTTGCTGTGTATATTTATATACGTAAGTAGTATATACCATGGTTCACTAGAACGTTAGAATGCTTAATTTTCGATCATGAGACCCGGGTTCGAATCGCACCGTCAGGGTGGTAGCTTTTTGATGCTATCGAACATGGGAGACCTGAAAACTATACCACAAATTGATCGTCAATGGCTGTATCACAAGTCATCATGACCGAGGGTGTGAATGTACTGGCCTCGTTGAAACTGTTAATCTCGCCAGATATTGCATTCTCTCCGATAAACAGTCCGCTCAGAATATAAAATAAACAAATGGCGCAGCCACCCGTATCCGAGGATGCCAGTCTAGACAATCCCTGTTGCAGACGCCTGCTCAGGCAAATTTGTGTTTGTTTAACACCCACAGAGCCAACATGTGGTTTATAATGCAACTATGCTGAGCTGACCTTAGTTACAGTTTCTGGGAGAGAGCACGTTATCTAGCATGATCAACAGTATGAACAAAGCAAGCACACTCAAAATCTCAGCCACGATGTCTTATGACTACAGCCAAATGTTCCGTTTACCTGTTCAAATAGTTGCAGTATAAATCTGTTGTAACCTAGGGAATGTTACTGAATAGAATAATGAAACGAAGGTTGGTAATGAACGATAATACTTAGGACAAGAACAACACATATAAGATTCGCCAGCGGAGGCGTAGAAGAAGTAGTCAATTGCTAGAAGTGAGTCAAGTGAATTCCACAATGAATCTTCCAACTCTAGCACCACGTACAGTATTCACTTATCTTGGCTCTCCCTTCTGATTTCATGATGTTATTTTCGCCTCATATTCCGGACATTGCGGGGGTGGGGGCACACATCCCATTTCGTAGTAACGGATTGTTTAGCGTTGCAGTCCCTTGAGAATGCGTATTGCGAATCAGGCTAGCAGACATTATCACTGAACATGACAACCTCACCTGGCTGTTAACCGGCTTTCATCTCAACTTACCCGGAAGTATATCATCACTAACGCAATAATTCTAGTGTCTCCAGACTGGGTGATTGAGTGTTTTGTTTTTTACGGATTATCAACCCTTTCAAGGTTATTTAAAGACGAAACATATTTTGTATTGTAAGAAAAAATTTCTTTGCGAGTGTATACTGCATTAACAATTTATACACAAGTTCTACTGTTTAACCCATAGCTGTGCGCGAATATGAATTCATACGTTTCCAGAGAGTATTTGTGTGACGAATCCGAGGAGAAATCGAACATGCCTCTCCTTATTCTCATTATCATTATTATTAAGAAGAAGAAGAATTGTCTCTTTGCCATCTCTCCCAGACCCTGTTCTGCCATCCATTCTGTTGTAACCTAGGGAAGGTTACTGAATAGAATAATCACACGAAGGTTGGTAATGAACGATAATACTTAGGACAAGAACAACACATATAAGTAGAAATAGTAAACTGCTAGAAGTGAGTCAAGTGAATTCCACAATGAATTTCCAACTGCCAGATATCTACTAACAGCCCCACGCGCTCAGATGTGGCTCAAGGCCGAATTTAATGTGGCTTATCCGAGCCCGTAATCTCGGCGAAAAATTCACCGTAGATACCGTATAAAACGGGGTCAAGTAGCTGTTTCCCGAGACGAGACTCTGCCCGTCGACATAATCTCGTCTGGGGATCCTCTCTGCCCTGAGACAGAGAGTTTGACCAGCACAGCTGGAGACGAATCTCCAACTGCAGACCAACATACAGTATTTACTATAGTACTTATGTGAATTATATTAGCGTCCGTAGGTATGCTACACTAAAACCCCAGGTGGGCTCTGTGGGTGTTGAACAAACAGAAATGTATCTGAGCAGGTGCCTGCAGCAGGGATTGACAGACGGGTATGCTCGGAAATGAGTAACCTACTATTATGTATACAGGCGACAGGCGGCATCACCGCACCGCAGTTTCTGGTATGTTTTGTCTGGGTAATGAAAGCAAATTTCGTCATATACGAAGTCAGTGTACCTGAACATCGACCAACTATGAAAATTAAATGCTTACAATTCATGTTATATTTGGTGGGGGGTGAGAATTATACAAGTCAGCTAATGATCTGATAAGACAATCAAACATTCACAAAAATATACCTAATTATAACGAAATACCGCGCATGACTGCTAACGCTGTGTCAGATGCTTGAAACCTTTGTCTCCTTGAAAGAACCATATTCGTTTAACTCAGATATTCCCAAAATGAAAAGATCCAAGGAGGGGTCGGTGAGAAAATAAGTGTTATGGGTCTTTACCTATAACTACAGAATGAACTCTTCATAACACTATGTATACTACGCCTCTCAAGAGAGAGGGACGAATCGAGTCGAGCCGATAGTAGTTCACTCCAAACCAGACTGACAGTCATACTAACACCTTCCACATCTTGTATTATTATTCCGGGTAATATATCTTCGTTATTTCTACTCTGTGTTCGTGTTGTTCTTCCTGGGTCCTAACCTGGACCATAACAATAAGAAAGCAGCCAGAAGGTGGCAGTGGCAGGTCTGAACCATAACATACACCACACACAACGGTGTAATGGATAGCGGCTCGGACTGAGGAATCAGAGAGCCGAGTTCGAATTGCAGTCGGATCCATTACATTCACTTACGTACTAGTACCTTTGGGAAAGGTATGAATTTCCTTCTTCTCCTCCCCAGGAGGGGAAGAATCGGATAGCCTTGGGTGCCAACTGGTCTAGGAGAAAGTAACTCTGAATTCAAAAACTGTATGTAGCCCTGGCTACATGCTCTGTAGTGGCCCATACTATACAGTAAAACAAAGGATCGTTAACATTGGCTCGATGATCCTGGCATGGAGGGGCTCCCTTCTCTTTAGTTAACCTTCTTAGGGAGCATGGAGATCAAAAAACCATTGTACCCCAAATGTTCTTCACTTTACAGTGTATCCTATTTATATAACAATTCGCGGGGATACCCGGCATTTCTCGGAAGAAATAACTTCATCTTAGGTTCCATTGAAATTCAATAACATGTTGATTCATTGTCTTGATAATTAATCTGATGTCATTACTACGAATCTATATATAAAGTTGTAAACCGTCTTTCATGTCTTGTCTACAACAGAAAAAATTATATATAATATAAAATTGTAAAGCATAAATATTTTTGGAAATATTTTTTTACCTCCCCGCGAGACAGAATGTGGAACAAGGACATTGTTTAATGCAGGCCAAACCCGACCCCCTAGGCTCGGGAAAAAAATTCCCGTATACACTGGGTCGGTTAGCTGTCTACCACCCCCGATGAGACTCTGCCCTTTGGCATAGCCTCGTCTGCGTGCCTCTCAGACCGAAAGCAGAGAGTTCGACCAACACAGCTGGAACGAATCTCCAATTAATTGCCGAAACAAGGATATTTACCTTGCCTCCAAAGGAGGCAGAATGCGGCACAAGCCGTTTTGTAATGTGGGGCAAAACCGAGCCCATAGAGCCGGGCAAAAATTCACGGGGTCGGGTAGCTGTCTAACATACCAGAAGAGACTCTGCCCTTCGGCATAGTCTCGTTTGGGCTTCTCTCTGCCCGAAAGCAGAGAGTTCGACCAGCTAAGCTGGAGACGAATCTCCAACTAATTGCCAAAGCAAGAAAATTTACCTCACCTCTCCGCGGGGCAGGATGTGGCACAAGGTCGTTTTTAATGCGGGGTTGCAACGGAGCCTGTGGGCTCGGGCAAAAATTCCCCGTAGACAGAGTAAAAACGTGGTCGGGTAGCTGTCTACCACCCCAGACGAGACTTTGCCCTTCGGCATAGCCTCGTCTGGGTTCCTCTCCGCCTGAAGGCAGAGAGTTCGATTTGCTTAGCTGGAGACGAATCTCCAACTAATTGCCAAAGCAAGCGATATTTACTTGTCCCCCCCCCCCACGAGGGAAAGATGTGGCACAAGGCCGAATTTTACGTGGGTATTCCGAGCCCGTAGGCTCGGCCAAAAAATGCCTGTAGAAAATATAAAAACAGAAAATATAAAAACAGAATCGGGTTGGTCAACCTCCCCGAACGAGACTCTGCCCTTCGGCGGAGCCTCGTCCGGGTACCTCTCTGCCCGAAGGCAGAGAGTTCGACCGTCTTGCTGGAACAGGTTGCAGCAAGCCCCCAGGTATATCCTGTGCTCACTATATATAGCTACTGATATAGTCAGTCCACGTAGGCGACAGGGAGTGTGGGACTTTCCATTACAACGGAATGTTTTCAGAATGACCAATACAGAATTAGAAAAAAAAAACTATACTTATTTCAGCGTTTGATATAGTCCTACATAAAAACCTACTTGAAATATAATAAAAATGATTCACACTTGTAAGTTAATCGTGAAATGAGTCACTTCTATAACGAACAAACTGTTTGTATGCGGATATAGGACGAGTTCAGGGAATACACAACAATAGAATGGCAAGGACGTGCTTTATTAGCGGATATATTTAACAAAAACAAAGAGACGATCCGAGAACGACTAGAAGACGTACCATCATTTATGATTGTCAGATATAATCTTAACAACATAAGCTATGTAAATGACATTGTATGACTCCAAACAAAGAAAAGAACTATGAAACAAGGTAGTCATGAACAGAAAGAAAGAACTTACCATGTAAGAAGGTGAAACACATACATGTTAGCAAAAGAGACACGACATGGTGAGAATTACATGTCGGGGACGACAGCATCAGGTAGAACATAAATTTAATTATCTGGTTAGTATATTTTTCTCCTTAGCCCCTTATGTATACGCATACGTATGGACACTCTACAATAAAGAAAAATAATTTTTTTTACACATCCTGCCTAAATGCGGAGGTCAGGTAAATATATTTTGTTTTTTACTAAGGGAGGAAAGCAAAAAGTAATAGCCGTTAACTGTACGAAGTACAGATGTCCAGTTGTCAAGAAAACAGACAGACCAACATATGAAACATCAAAATCAGGAAGGTGAATTTTTTAACTATCTAGTAGTGGTATAATAGGAAACGAAAGTTCGACACAGAAATCCTAAAGTACATGAAAACAACAAAATTTGCCTTGCAGAAACAAAGCAACGTATTAAGAGACAGGAAAATATCGTTAGAAACAAAGAAAATAGTTCTGAGCTGCTATGTAATATCTAATCACCTATATAAAGTGAAACGATCATATTTAATCAATTGCTCGGTCTGTTGCTAGGAATGTTAGTTCACTGTGTCGTGCGAGACAATTTTTCTCTCTCCTATTTGTCCATGCATCGAATATTGCTGCCACATCTTGCCTGGAGCTCCTGCTGTACATTTAGAGATTTTAGATAAAATCCAAAGAAAAATCTGCAATATTATTGGTCCTGACCTGGTTTCTCGACTTCAGTCACATTTTTACCGCCATAATGTAGCTTCCCTGAGCCTTTTCTATAAATACTTTCATGATAATTGTTCTGACGAACTTTCCTCTTTTAGAATTGTTATTTTATTCCCCTCCCCCACAGACAACGAATTGTAGATATGGGGACTAGTTAGTATTTTCATAGAGACAGTGAGGTATTTTGGTGGTTGTAGTAAGAAAGCTACGTATGAATGTGTTGTTTTGGTGTAAGGAATATTATTTGTACGATTGGGTCAGTGTTTGCGGCTAGCTAAGTTATAGTTAAGACAGAAGAAGACCGTCCTTTCCCCAAATCCCCCATCGGCCTTGTGCCACATTTCTGTTTATTTTTACAGAATAAATATCATTTTCCTCTATGGTAGCTAGACTTTATAAATTTAAGCGCGCTACTATATTGGCGGGAGACAGTAATTGTCTCCCCTTGGATTGGCGTTGGTCAGCCGTTTACCAAAACTTGCATCTATTGAGTTTCTTTTTTCTTTTGTCCATTGAACAGTTAACGTCACTTTTTCTGAAGTCCGCATATGTGGAGAAACGTTTGGTTGAGTGGAAAGCGTTAGGGTTAGCCTTAGGGTTAGGGTCCCTACTTCGGCGAGGCACCAATGAAACCAGAAAAAAATAAGCATTTTGTGTTTATCTTTTATGTACTTCAGTTAGACATGCTCGTTGCTGGATCAACGTATACATTCATCTGTTCGGAGATACATGTGATTTGTTGTAATATTTTTTGAATTTATTAAATGTTTCAATCGTGTACGGTGTTTATTTTGTCTTTCATTTCCGTTTATTGCGTGTTAGTGTATCAATAGCTACACTAATGCTAATATTAGTATCTGATGAGTGGGAAACTATTGAATATCCTCCGAGCACTAGACTGCCAGTAAATTATGACTAACAAATAAATTAGTACTGATAAGTGGTACTAATAGCAGCAAGAACTCATTATTTTACATTTGAAATGGCTAGATGTAACCGTAAGTTCTATGCTAAGAGTTTCTTCTATCACACTTCTCTGCTATGGAATCTCTTCCTGTTCCATGCTTACCAGCCAATTTTGACATTCAAAAATTTAAATGTAATATCAGTCGTTATCTTCTGTCTTCTTGATTCTTGTTCTTTTATTGTCCTCTCTCCTTAATAGTAGTTTTTCTCATATTCTCTAACACTCAGTAACCCCTTGAATTATATCTTCTCTCTTCTTAGTTCCTGATATTTTAATGTTCTCTCTAACTTAATAGTAGTTGTTTCTCATATTCTCTAGCACTTAGTGACGCCCCTTGCGTCCTAGTGGCTTTATTGCCTTTGATCTTCAAAAATGTAAATACCAATGTCAATCGTTATGTTCTATCTTCTTAATTCTTGTTCTTTTATTGTTCTCTCTCCCTTAATAGCATTTCTCTTTTTACGCATACCCTCTAACGCTCAGTAACCCCCTTGCGTCTTAGTGGCTTTATAACCCTTCTTGGGGTGAAATGATTTTTTTTTTAAAGTCAAATTGTGTTGGACAATCTCCTCGCAGAAATGTGCTTCTACCGATAAAGGCCAAGGATTCCAGAGACAAAAAATGTTAGCAATGAGACATGATTCACCTTATGCGAGCACTTGCTTATTACTATAATTTTATCAATATAGAAATGAGATTTTATTTCATTTCAGTTGTATTTTTATAATAAAACAGGATCAAATCAATAAATAAAACTAAAACGTGGACTGAAATGAATTAAAATCTAATTACAGCTGAAGTAATATACAAAATAACACAATAATCAACAGATATCCCATATATATATACATATATATATATATATTTTTTTTTTTTTTTTTAAGCGTATCACCCCAAGCAAGGCTGCAAGGCCACTATCACGCAAAGGGTTATAGAAGGGTTGGAGGAAGAGGAGATAGGATTGGTAAAGGAGAGGATGTGGAGAAAGAGAAAGACAGTGGGTCGTTCAAGGCAAGGGGGTTACAGAAGATTTGGAGCGAGAGCAGACAGGAATGAAAGGTGAAAGGATGTGGAGAAGGGAAGTGGATAAATCAAGGCAACTGGAGATATCGATTGACGCTACACTTAAACCGTTGGAGATTGTATTTGTCAGGGAAAGAGTAATAGGGAAGGGAGTTCCATAGGCGAGATGTGCGATAACATGAAGCTATTGGAGTAGAAGAGACGTCTACATCTAACAGTTTCAACGGTGTAGGGGTGGGAACGGGATGCCAGCTTCGTAGAACGTTTAAATTCATGAGGCCTAGGGACAAGCGAAAGCAGCTCCTCGGAGCAATTACCGTGAAAGTATTTGTAAAAAAGACAGAGCGAGGCAACATCGCGTCTGTGAGAGAGCGACTGCAGACGAGATGACAGATCAGGGCCAATCACATTGCATATCCGTCTCTGGATCTTATCAAGAACCCTGAGGCAAACAGCAGGGGCCCCAGACCATATATGGCAGCAAAACTCCATGCAAGGGCGAATGGTCGATTTATAGACTTGGAGGATCGATTCCGGGGAGAAAAATTTCCTGGCTCGGCACAGGGAGCCAACTTTCCTTGCGGTGGATGATGCAACTGACTCGATGTATTTGTTCCATCTCAGATCAGCGGACAGCCTGAGACCGAGCAGCCGCAGAGAGGAGCTCTCGAGAAGTTGGTCTTCAGACATTCTAATGGGATGCAGGGATGGATCCTTGTGGTGGTTAATAGAGAGCAGTTTTGTTTTAGAGGCGTTAAAGTTAACCATCCATTTCTCGCCCCAGTTCACAATCGATTGGAGGTCCTTTTCAATTTGAGCTGCCAGGTTAACTTTGTCAGCCTCACTAGATTTGTGTTTGAGGCAGGAGTAAATTGTGGTGTCGTCAGCGTAGATGCCGACTTGGGAGTCTATGGCGTCAGGAAGGTCGTTTATAAATATGAGGAACAGAGTAGGGCCTAGGATGGAGCCTTGAGGAACACCTGCGTTAGTGGGATAGGAGCTGGAGATGAATCCACTGAGAACGACCTTCAATTCCCGGTTTGACAGGAATGATTGTATTAGGTCAAACAATCGACCTGTGATACCATAACCCTGGAGCTTGCGAAGAAGGGAGGCATGCCAAACTCTATCAAACGCCTTGGAGATGTCAAGGGCCACGGCACGAGCTTCACCGTTATTATGGATAGCTTGGTAGACAAATTCAGTGATGGCCGTAAGCACATCGGCAGTAGATCGGGCAAAGCGGAAACCATACTGCTTGTCTGAGAACAGATCATGGGATATCAGATGATTAATCACTTCGGTGTTGATAATGGCCTCGAAGACTTTGCCGAAGAGGGGTAGGAGACTGATAGGACGGTAATTGGAAGTATATAACCAACTCATATATATATATATATATATATTTATTTAAAAATTATAACATAAATATGTTATAAAATCACTACAAAAATACCCATTTTGTTTCAACACCTCAGGTGTCTTATCAAGTGATGATGTTGAATGTAGAATAAATGGTTTTAAAAGTTTCAAATTAATTAACGATCCTTCGCTAGGGGTAAACGCTGTTACATAAGCTAGAATGACCAATCAAAATACAAGTATATGACAACGAAGCAAGGTTATCATAGATATTAAAAGCATTAAAGTTGGGATTCTAGTAAAATAGAATATATCCTAACTTATAAGTATTAAATTATATGATAAAATTTGAAATTAAAATTAAAAGTAAAAAGTTACCCATTTAGAAATCTAAATCTAATCTCTAGTAAGTTTAAAATTATAGAATTACTGAGGAGAAAATAAAAAATACATATGTTATTTAATTTATTTTTTCATTGAAATTACGTTAAAAAGGATGTTGATAGCTCTAGACATATATATATTTCTTCATATATATATATATATATATATATGTATATATATATATATATATATATATATGAAGAAATATAGTCTTAAAGTGTGCTATATTTATGGGTTAAAGTGTTCAATATCAGAGATAGAGCGTATGTAAATATAAAAATGAACATAGAAGTTAACACTTAGAGGCGACAGTCTGTTTCATGCTAGATGCAATCGTCAGGCCACGAGTGCTGTTATTTTTCACGGCTATATATACGGGTCAGAGATGCATTGTGATCTATTTTAGCGGTTATTTTACCGGAAGTCTTCTTATTTGTTTATTTATTTATTTGGGTTAAATTATTTTGGTGGTTTTTATTTATTTTTATTTTTTATTTTTATTTTTATTTCTTATCTTATATATTTATATTTTTTTTTTTTTTTTATTTTGATCGGTGTTTTTATTAACGTAGTAAAAATTTGTTTATATAGCTTATTTAATAGTTTTGTTTTTGTTTGGAAAGATAAAGCTATTTGTTCAATTTTGGGGTTGGTAAAAATCAAACCAAAAATCGGACGAAAAAAATAGCTATAACTGTTATATACCGATAAAAAAAATGAAAAAAAAATAATATACTACGTTACTTAAAAATCGAAAACCAAAAAGAGAAAATATACAGTATAACAAATAAATACTAATTAAAATAAATTGATCTAAATACATCCAAATATATAAATAAACTAACAACCCATACCGATAAACTAGCCGTTAGAAAAAACAAATAAAGATAATCAAAAACTGTTCCCGCCAAAATAATAGTTAGAACAAACTACAACAATAAACAGAAATAATTACCTGGGTATAATGCGCTCCTATTTTTGGAGGCGTAAAATATGATCACAAAAACTCGCACTGTATTCAAGTATATACGATAGGTTTCTCAAGTCCAGTAGCTGTTATTGCTCTTTCCAGTATTGATGGGAGTTTCCTTCCTAACCTTTTATTTGAAGTAGGGTAGAACGTCGACATCTTATGCCAAGATGGCCAGAAGTGTGAATCTTTCGCCTTCTCAGGATAAAGTTTTCCACTGGCATTAATTTGAAAGATTTTATCGAATCGATTGCTAGGTTTGCGGCTAGGAAAGTTGGTTTACTGTGTCATGCTAGACAATTTTTCTTGACAGAATCTCTCTTGCATATCTACGAGTCTATAATTCGCCCATGCTTAGAATATTACTGCCACATATGGTCTGGTGCCCTTGCTATACCGGGTGTAATGGCAAAATTGTCTAAACCGTATAACAGCAGGCGATAATTTTCCATCCCACAAAATGTTTAATATCTAAAAAAAAAAAAACACTAAACATATTGAGATTTTTTTCTCTAGGTTTTCAGTCATTACGTTAAACCATCTTGACACCATTTGTCGTAAGAATTACTGAAAAACCCTTTGAGTTATTCAGTTAGAAAGAGAACAGGTTAAAATCATTTTGGGTCCGCCCCACTATGTCTTCCCAACTGAGCAATGGTGAGAGGAAACAGGCCTTCAGTAATGGTACCAAAATTCATACTCTGGCTTCCATTTTCAAAGTTTATTTAAGAACCATGAAGAGAACGGTGAATAAGTTTTTAAAAGAGGGAACAGTAGGGAGGGCAACTGGATCAGGGGGTCAAAACAGCAAGAGGGATCATCATTTCAACATAGAGCTAAATACATTCTTATTGCTCGAAGTAGAGTCCAATAGTGTTATAAAACCTCGGAGAATTCCAGTAAGATATCTTTAATCATTTCTAAGATACAACGATTTTGCTGTTACACCCGGTATATTTAGAGATTCTTGATAAAATCCAAAGACCAATTTACAATTTTATTGGTATTGACCTGGCATCTCGGCTTCAGTCTCTTTCCTACCATCGTAATGTTCCTTCGCTGTGACTTTTCTATAAACAGTTTTATGATAAATGTTCTCATGACTTTTCCTCTATGGTACGTAGACTCTATGAATTTAAGCACAGTACAAGATTGGTGGCAAGATGTCATCATGTTACAGTCGAAATGGCAAGATGTAACAGTTCTATGCTAACAGTTTCTTTTCTCGCGTGTGGAACTCTCTTTCGACTCCTTACTTTCCAGTCAAGTTTGATCTTCCAAAATTTAAATGCAATTTTCTTCTGTCTTCATAATATTTGTTCTTTTATTATTCTCGTTCCGTAATTAATGTTTTTTTCTTATATTCTTTCAAACTCACGAATCCCCTGCGTCTTAGCGGCTTTGTTACCTTGCTTGGGGCAAATCGATTAAAAGAAAATCGTATAGCAGATCTTGGCAACCTCAGCAACGATTGTTTTTTGTCCTTATTAGGTCAGCAACCTTTTATTTGCAAGAAGGCATTTGCAGACATTCTTCGGTGTATCCTTTCGCTTTGGGGCTATTCCACGATTTGACCGAATTAATAATGTCGTTTTTTAAGTTTATTTTTTATCAGATTTCTGCTGTCAGTTTCGTCGGTCTTTCTCGCACTGATAGAACTATAGTGTATAAGCCCCAAAATGATAATAGCCGTCAGGGGAGCTATTTCTTACGCTAATTATTAATACATCGATACGATCGTTGGTCGGCCGCGGTCGAGATTATGTAGTCATTATGCCCGGTGGAGCAATGGATAGCGGCTCGGATTGAGGAATCGGAGATCTGAGTTCGAATTACTTTCGGCCTTCTTAAGGTGTTTGTCGATCCGGCTAATCTTCACGAAACTTTGAACTGGACCCTATATTTAATCGGCTGTTCTCGTTCTGTTGTTCACGTTTAAAGAAATCTCGCCTTGTTCTTATTTAGTACCGTTTCTATTGAGACTAAGTAAGTGCCATATCATCAAATTCATGAAGCGAAGCTTTAATCCACTAGGCTATTGTTTCATGGGACAATCCTGAGTCTAGAACTTGAAGTTTTAAACCTACTGTTCATATTGCCTGCCTGCTACTGACGCTGGTGCCACGCTTCACCACGGACAGTGCGTACTATTCCCGAACCCCCGACGATGGGGTGTGGGGGAAAGGCCTAATTGGGGGTCTCTGGGCAGTGCTTTGTGACCCTCGCTATCCTTTGCTTTTTCTACCTACATTTATATACGTTACAAATTAAATTAAGATAACTATTAACTCTTTGAGCCCTGACCACCGCTTTATCGGTGGTAGGGAAAAATGACGTAATGCCCAGCCCCCGGTTGAACGGTGGTAGAGAAAAATAACTTAAGGCCCAGCCATCAGTTGAACTGTGGGTAAACACTTGTAACTATTTTGGGATTGCTTCGACAATTAGTTGGAGATTCGTTTCCAGCTAAGCTAGGAACCCAGACGAGGCTATGCCGAAGAGCAGAGTCTCGTCTGGGGTGGTAGACCGCTACCCGACCCCGTTCTTACGGGGTCTACGGAGAATTTTTGCCCGAGCACACGGGCTCGGTTTTTAGCCCCGCATTAAAAACGGCCTTGTGCCACATCCTGCCTCGCGGGGAGGTGAGGTAAATAACCTTGTAACTATTTTTTATATCAACCGTAAAACATAACACACCAATTATTTGCGAAATTTGACTCAGGAACTCAGGCCGAGGGGTTAGTTGTTCAGGAACGCAGGGCTCAAAGGGTTAAAAGTATGAAGAAATTTTCCGTTATTCTGAGGTCTTTACTTTTACTTTTTTTCGTCCAAATCTGTGAATTTGTTTTCATCATGCTAAGTCTAGAAAAAATACGATAAAAAAAATTATTTTTTAAACATAATGTTGAATGTGTTAAAATTATGCAAAGAAAAATCTTTTTAACAAGAAAAATCTCAAGTTGATGTTAAAAATTGCCGAAAACCGTTGTTGACTTATATAAGATGGAATGATCTATTATGACATGTCTCTAATTTGTATTTAGATACATTGTATTTATTTTCAGTTTTTCTAGTTGAATTATTCACCTATATTACATATCATTGTAGATGATTACGTTAGAATAAAATTTGTATTTTATAGGAATGCCACCTTATGAAAATTGAGATGTAGCAGAGTAGGGGCGTGTATCCAAGACCTGTTTTTTTTTTAAGCATATCACCCCAAGCAAGGCTGGAAGCCGCTAGTACGCAGGGGGTTACAGAATGTTTGGAGAAAGAGCAGATAGGAGTGGTAAAGGAAAGGATGTGGAGAAAGATAGTGGATCGATCAAGGCTAGGGGGTTGCAGAAGATTTGGAGCGAGAGCAGATGGGAATGAAAGGTGAAAGGATGTGGAGAAGGGAAGAGGATAGATCAAGGCAGCTGAAGATGTCGATTGACGTTACACTTAAATAGTTGGAGATTATATTTGTCAGGGAAACAGGAATAAGGAAGGGTGTTCCACAGGCGAGATGTGCGAGACATGAAGCTATTGGAGTAGAAGAGACGTCTACATCTAACAGTTTCAACGGTGAAGGGGTGGGAATGGGATGCCAGCCTCGTGGGACGTTTAAATTCATGAGGCCTAGGCACCAGCGAAAGCAGCTCCTCGGAGCAATTACCGTGAAAGTATTTATAAAAAAGACATGGGTGTGTCATCATTGTCCTGGCGTTGGATATAAGATTTTTCTGTAGCCATTACGATTGAGATTCAATTTCCTTTCTTCATCCATTCATTGAGTTGCGAGAGAAAATAATGGACTCCTCGGGACACCTACTCTCTAATAAGTCCTGTCGATTTAAGAAAAGGTTTCAAAAAGGTAACATCAAAAACAAATCCACCACTAAGAAGAGGGTAACCTCAACATCACCGGTGCAAAAAGAACTAGAAATTCTTTGTTTAATGCTAGTATAAATCACAATTCTGAGATGGTGGGGAGTGGTGACCAAAGCGGCGGCGCCAACTGGATGAAATGAATGCAGGCGATAATGTATCTGCAATTGATAAATATTATATTGTCTACTTGATACTTTAAATTAATTTTATTTAATTTTTTTAAAATATCCGCCGATTAAAACATACCATATTTTCTTTTTTAACTGATGACAATGACTAATCTCATTTTCACTTTCAGAGAAACACTAAGAAATTAGATATCATTCGAGAAAAACAATTATAGGGTCAATTATTGGGTCAAAAAATAATTATAAGAAAATAATTATAACAATTATAATTATCATTAATTTACTCTTTCTAAACCAATGAAAATCCACCCCCACTCGACACACACACAAACACGTGCCATTCTCACTATCGGACAAGTAGTTGACACCGTCAGGTCGTTAACACGTGCGTCAACAAAAATTTCATCTCCTTTTCCTTTTTCAGGCCATAATAGTAGCATTTATCTCTTAGCACTCAGCAAAAATTCGAGGTAAAGAAACCACAGACATTTCTTGCATTTTTCCAACTAAATTATCTGGACATTCATTGCATACATCTATAATAAAAAGAAAAAAAAACATACGTGAAAGACTGTATACACTTTGCTTATTCCTTATATTATCCTACTGTCAGATTCCGATCCATATTTGATCTACATTTGGCCCCAAACTCACAATTTTACTCAGTCTCTCGTGTCTCCAACACCACATAACAACCAGATAATGAAGAACATTCGTTTTGGCGCTTCCATTCTTGCCTTTTCTCATTTTTACGAGTATTTTTGCATATAAAAGGTGTGGAGTCATAATTATTTAACCACGAACGTCTTGTGGGGAAACAGCAATCAAGTAACAGATTGCGTTAAGTGTTATTATTTATTTCTGTACTGCAACAGCTGTGTCATTTTCATACTATTTTCCGCAATGAATTCTCTTATTGATCTAATTATTATCGTGGGAATTATATATTTGTGATGCCTAACTAAAAACTTGTTCCCAAATATTACACTAAAAGCTGTTGCTTATGTGACTCTTCAAAATGTTTCACGTCCATTTCTCCAAATAATAACTACAATGGCGTCTTGTCAAAAATTGTGTTCCAATCAATAACATAGAGAACAATATTATTAAAAGGCAGATATGAAAATAATGATTTCATATCGGTAGATAAATCTTTTTCTATATTGATCAAATCTACCGATTTGGAGTTATCGACAGTGAAATTTCGGATTCATTTGTGTCGCGGACAGCCATTACGGGCTTTGTTTGCATTCATTCGCCGTAGAATAGCTATCAGTGTAGATATTATTGCGTAAACTGTGCGTGTCTACGTAAATAGTTCCCGCGCGCAGTAAATGAGACAAATTTAGACAAGAAAGATCAGTTCCGAGCTTAGCTTTCTGTAGTCTTCCGCGTTTAGTCACCCAGTCATCGGTCCTTAAGTTTCTTCAGACCGCCGGGGTTACAGTTTAGCTTACTCTTCACTCGTTAGCGCGCTACTTGTTTTGTCGCTGGTATCGTGATGGTAGACCATTCACACCTCGGCCACGTTGTGTTTTTGATTTCAGAGGATGAGAAGATCGTTGATGAAGCAAATTTGCGGTGATGACGATCCGATCCTTTGGGAGTTACAAAAAAACAAAACAAAAAAATAACGAACAAACAAAACAAGAAATATTTAGATTAAAGAATTAACTCTGGTTAAAAATCTAACAACGATTTGGTTTATATATCAAAAGACCATCCTGGAGGATCTTGTCTGTTTTTTTTACATTAACGATTGAAGGAGTCAAGCGACTGATGTTGATGATGATGATGACGACGATAACGATGATGATGATGATGACGATGATGATGATGACGATGATGACGACGATGATGATGATGATGATGATGATGACGATGACGATGATAATGATGACGATGATGATGGGGGTCAGTCGATGTCGGACGACAGTAGTCGACAGTTAGTCGAATACGAAAGTAGTCAGCGACCACAACAAGATTACTCTACCTATTATATCAAGTTCCTAACGTTTGGTACGTCGAACTTATTTAGGACCGATTTTAGTACAAATACAAGCCTCCACTGCGAAATAACTCAACAACACAAATCAAAATTGATGAAGGAATACTTTGATGAGAAGCAGGTGAGTGTTATGACATGGCCGCCCCAATCTCCTGACCTCAACCCCATAGAAAACTTATGGAGCATTATAAAGTACAGGCTCTCGAGAAAGCAGTTGAGCAACAAAGAGGATTTGATTGTGAATTTCATATCTGAATGGAATTCAATGCTTGGAGATGAGATTTGCCAGAACCTGATCAAGTCAATGCCAAAAAGGGTTGAAAAGGTTATTCAAAATAAAGGAGGACCCATAGATTATTAAATATTTCAAACTATATTACCTATTATAAATAAATTATACCTCTATTATTCTTTATTTAAAGCTGTTCGGTTATGTTTCTATTGATTACTAGTTGAAGGAAATAAGTGAGTCACTTTTTTTGCACAGAGTTTTTCCCTAAATCTCATTTATATCCAAAATTATAATTATCAATAGAATACCTTAGGGTGAGTAAACTTTTTTACTAGGTGGTCGGGAAGATTAAAAATTAGTTTTGACCCCAAAAACAATTGGCGAAAAAAATGTTAAGTAAAAAAAAAAATCAGGTGAGTCACTTTTATCGAACAGCACTGTACAACAATGCGAACGTTTATTTTGAGATGATTCAATATTATAATGCATTCATTTTATTCCTTACTAGCTGGAAAACCGCCCTTCGTGCGGACTTTTAAGGTAGCTCTCACGGATGGCGAAGTGGAACTCTATCCCAAACTATAGGGACCTCTGGTCCAACTTAGAAAACAACAAAGATAATTTTGAAGAAATTACTTTGAATTCTTCAATTCGCTTCCTGAAACTTCAAACCTCCACTTTCGAGTCAGACGGCTTTCAGACACACGGACGGACGGAGAGACAGAATTTGCTGTTTATTTAATTAGATTATTTGACTGCTGACCGTGAGTAAAAGGTAGTATAGTGGTCATTAACAGTTTTAAAGTAACTCTACTTACAACAGATTTTTAGTTTTTATTACACTAACTATAAAGGTAAAATAAATCTAAAAATATAGTAATGAAAAGATATTTATAAAATTTAGGTCACAGTGACATAAATATGAAAAAAATGGTCAGTAGCCATCGGAACGCTAAATAAGACATTGTGAAATATCAGACCGGGTGGGGGACGGGACTGTATTGAATTGTGGTTGTTCAAAAGAGTTGGCAATGCCACACCCTTATTGAACTTAGATTTCAGTAATTTAACTCTGCGTTAATCACTTCGGATTTTCGAAAAAGGATAATCCCTTGCTAACAACTGAGCTACAATTGTGCCACACCGCGTGCTACACACCCTTTATTGGTTTAAGGGGAGTAGTGGGAGCAAGCCAAGTTGCCAACTAGGGGATACGAGTACTTTAAAAAATTGGGGTTAAGAAAACACTCCATGTGACTAACGCAGAATTAAGGACAGCTCAGATAATGTATTCAAATCATTTTCATTAATTACTAATAAAAATTAAAATAAGCTGTTATATACCGTAGCTATGAACACTAATGAGTATGTCCCATTCCTCATAAATACATTGGACATTATTGTAAGTGGAGGTAATATGCTGCCTAAGCTGGCATCGTGAGCTGTCAGCGTGGGAAGTTCTTGGCGTGTTGAACTCTCTGCCTTTGGGCAGAGAGGAACCCGAGCGAGGCTATGCCAAAGGGCAGAGTCTCGTCCGGGGAGGTAGACATACCTGATCCCGCGTATGCGGGGTCTCCGGGAAATGTTTGTCCGAGTCCACGGGCTCGGATTTCCCCACATTAAATTTGGCCTTGTGCCGCATCCCACCTCGTGGGAAGGCAGGCAAATATCGTAATATGCTGTCAAAGTGGTGCACCACTAGCAGTGGTTTACCTACTTCACGCTGCTGGCGAGTATTGCATTTTGTTGATGTTATAAAGATTACCATTTCATTTCCAACCTCCGTTTTGGTTATTCCTCATTCAGTAACCTTTCCTAGATTACAACACTATCATAAACACGTTTAATCAGCAATATAAAATAGAGTTATAAATAATTTCCGTTTATCAACTTTCTTCAAAATATAAAGTAAAATTACATCGGTTAGTATCCGGTTCACACTCTTCCCCAGTCTGTTGAACAGGAGTAGTGGTTTATCCCTAGTTTCCTATTTAAGATTGGGTTTCCAGTTTCTTCTAACGTTTTTTCTTTCTCTTTCGCTCCTAGTAGCCTCTTGCGTCTTAGTGGCATTATCGCCTTGTTGGGGGTTAATTGATTAAAAATACAAATAAAAAATATACTCGGGTATCATGCGACTTTTGAAGAGCTAATTTTGAAGCTAATTTGACTACAGTAAATGGATATATAGTTTGGTCAACGGCGTAGCCAGGTCCTGAAGTACATACGCTGATTTTATATCTAATGTATGATGCGACCCCCTTAAAATTAGCTTCAAAATTAGGTCCTGAAAAGTCGCATGATACGCGAGTATATATGGTATTCTTTATTATCTGCAATTACTTGTCGCCACTTATCAGGAAGCTCTTCGGTACCTGTTGAGTAAAATTCCATGCGTTTTGATGTGAAAAGGTTTATCGACAAAATATTGAATCTGGTTCTCACCCATTAAAGCGTTTTGTAGCGATTGAAAATTGTCAGTTGATGCAAGGTCAGGTGAATATAGCCGGTGTTGGGCGAAAAACAGGCCAACTAAGTTCCAAAGTTTGTTTTTTTTTTTTTTTCTTATTCTTGTTCTGTGAGACTTTGCGTTTTCATGGAGAAAAGCAACATTGTCCCTTTAATCCTCTGTTTACGCTGCCATTACTGTACAAACTCTAACGTATGTTACTTGGTTAATTGAATCGTTTTCTACGGCTTATCAACTCTTTGCAGATTACTTAAAGCCAGAAAATGTTTTTAGATTGTAAGAATTTTTTTAGATAATAATGGTTTAATGATACAAAAATCTTACTGATTAACCCATAGCTGGAAGGAGAAGAGTTGAAGAAGAAGAGGTGGACTTTTCCCAAGGGTATTTTAGCGTAAGTAAATATAATGAAACCAACTGTAATTGGAACTCGGCTCTCCGTTTAACAATTCCGAGCCATTATCCATTACACCACCCGCACATCTAAGCTTAGAGTAACTGATATTACCAAGTAGTCACCCATCTAGGTACTGACCAGGCTCGATGTTGCTTAACTTCGGTGAAAAGCTAGAAAATATTTTTAGATTGTAAATTCCTTTTATAGATAATAATGGTTTGGTGATCGAAGTTCAACTAATTAATCCATAGCTGGGGAGATAAGAGGTGGCATCGTAAAGTTTGTTAGTCTACTTTAAATGTATTCTTAACTTCAACGTAGTTAAGCTGATGCATATGATCCATTTTTGTAGATGATTAGGTTACAATAAAATTTGTGTTTTATATGAAGACTACCTTGTGAAAATTGAGATGATATATATCATAGATTCGTAAAGGGCACAAGACCCTTGCAGTGGGGCCCTGCATGAACGATTATGGTCCCTGTCCCTTTTGGCCCATCTGCAGTTTTTCCACTTTTACTTCCACACCCCTTTATACCATCCGTTCACACACGCCCGTCAAGTAGGTGGCTCGCTGACTTCATCCATCTCTCTTGCTCTCAAGATAGCCAGTGAATGTTATGTTTTCCAAGCCTCCTTTTCGTTCAAGGAATTTCAGCTGTCGCTTTCTGATTCTAAGCATAAGTATCTTTTTTGTTAGCATTTTTTTAAGATTTCTTTTTTTTTTTACTTGCATCGTCCATGGAATTCTCAGTATCCTTCTGTAGAATCACATTTCTGTTGCCTCTAATTTGTTCGTGCGGGGGGGGGGGTTGTCCAGCTTAACTGCTATCACATAGCAACCCGTAGACACTCTTTTCTTTGTTTCTAACAATTCTCTTCTATTTTTCAGCATCTTCTTTAACTTTTGGAATGCCTCTTTCGCTAGCCCAATGCCTGCTCAGATCTTTGTGACGTACTTTCCATCCTCTGTTAAAACACTTCCCAGATATGTAAAATTCTGTACTTGCTCGATGTTCCCATCTCCAATTTGTAACTCGCATTCTGGGCTAATTCCTCTTGCCGAAGAGCATGCTTTCTGTTTTATAGTTGATAGTTATTCCTTTCTTCTCGCTTTTCTTTTTTCACCCTGTCTAGGTGGTCCCGTAGCTTTCTTTCCGTGTCAGCCACCAACAGAGTGTCACCTGCATATCTTATATTGTTAAGATGACACCCGCTGATAATACATCTTGGTAGGGTCTCCTGATCCACTAGGATAACCTCGCCGTAGAGGTTGAATAAATCTGGTGAGAAGACACATCCTTGTCTTACGCATCTTTCTATTTTTGTGTGCTTACGCAGTTCTATCCCCATGCAGGCTGTTTTCTCCTAGTATAAGTTCTGATTATAGCTTTCCAAATAGAGTTTTCCTTGTAGTTCAAATAGATCTTTGTGCGATAACTTTTCAGCTGCTTTTGTGTCATCTAAAAAACATAAATGCACATAATTCTGCATTTGTATTGCTCTCACAGATATCATTCCTATAAAAATCGCACCTCTTGATCCAGTGTCTTTGACAAAGTCGCATAGTCTTTGTTCTATTTCCGGTTATTCAAAAGAAATAAAAAAAAGATTCGAATAAATTGTCTGACTAAACTATTCGTAAATAACTGAAATATATTTTTACTAGCTTAAAAGCCGCCCTTTCAGGCTGCATTTAAGCTATCTCCTGTAGAGAGCTCTTGATTGAGCCCTCGGCTTGTTCAAGAGTTTGAGAGTCCCTAAGTCTTTGCATATTCTCAGCATTGGAAGCTCTCTTGGCTGCCATTTTGATCTGTGTTTCATTTGTACGGGCCTCTCTTTTCCTCGCTTCAACCTTGGCTCTTTTGATTGCAATCTCCTTCTCTGTTGGCGGAGATATCTTTTTGTGAGGTATACTGCTGCCGTATGCGATAGGCAACAATAAACTACAAAAGAACTTAAACTTGATCGCTGCATTTAAGTATTACATTAATATTTAAGCTTACCTTTTAAAAGTTCAACAATAATTATTCTGCCGCCACTTAATTTAAAGACAATTTGATGTACGTAGGTCCTTACTTTCCATACAAACAATTATTTTTATTTCATGGGTGACTTTCACTGTATTTTGCAATTTCAATTATTCCAAAATTTATTTCCAAGTTATAAAAACAGTTATCGTACAAAAAGATTCACCGCAAAAAAAAAAATCACATAAAAAATCTCAGAAAACAATGGCAGTTATGAAAACTTTTGAATGCAAAATTTCAAGATTCCGGGTACGGGTCTGGATCCGGCTCGGAATGTTTTTAATTTGCTCGTGGAGTCGGTCTGATTTCAAAATGTTATGATATGTTGGACTAAGGCCTCTAGGAGTAAAGTTAAAAACATGGACGATTTTATTTGAAACACTGCAATTTGAGGACAGTATTTTTTTACATTTGAACATGAACTATTGAAAGTTAAAGAGTTTTAATTTGTTATATCAAATAAAAGCCAAGATGGCAGAATCCAAAAACAAACACAGTATTGAAAACTTGGAAATCCAAAATTTCAAGATTGCGGGTCCGGATCCGGTCTGGATCAGGTCCGGGTCTGGATCCGGCTGGGAAAGTTTTTTAATTTGCTCGAGGAGTTGTCCTGATTCCAAAATGGTATGATATGTTGGACTACGGCTTCTAGGAGTACAGTTGAAAAAGTGTGACACAGTGTCACACTGACATTCGCATTTATTTATATAGATGATTTGGACCAATCTGTTTAAATCGTGCTGGGTAAACTAGTAATAACATTCTGCTGACTACTTCTATGTGTGAAAGGCTTATATTTAGCCTTCTCTTTCCACAAAACAATCATCCTAGACAAAGCTTACACATGCCAAGAACATGGCGGCCTGGATTAACGAGTAAGTCGAACAAACAATTCCTACAGAGTATGATTGCTGATTTCTGATTGGCGCAGCCAGCATTTTATAACTCGAAAAATATGACTTTTTTTAAAAAAATTTCCACTGTAAGGGTCACAAGGCCAGGAGGCTCCGCTCGGGGTAGACAGTTAAGTTAAGAGTTAGGTTATATAGATAAGTGTTGAAAATAATGGTTAACCAAAGACTTGAACAGGTTATTGAAGTGATCGGGGAAACATCCTCTAGGCAGTCAGTTCCACAGGACAGTGGTTCGCGAGAAGAAGCTATTTGAGTGGAACTTACTCTTCGCCGATGGAATACGAAGGGAATGTGGATGGTTCATTAGAATGTGAGTGGCATGGTGGGTTCTAGCCGTGAAGGTTAGAACTGGTGGAAGTAAGGAATGTAGTTCGTCTAAACACTTTCCGTGGTAGCCGTGATAGAGCTGCGAAAGACTTACCACATCCCGCCTGTGTGTGTGAGAGAGAGAGGGGGGGAGAGTGGAAAATAAATCTTCTTTAAAAAAGACTCGGAGACGCTTTTAAAATATATCAAGACTGAAAAATGAGCTCCCGCCCAGATATGACAACAGTACGCCATTTTGGTCCTTATCTGACTCTTATAATGGTAGCGGATAACATGAAGAGCCAGTTACAGAAGCTATACAGGGGGCCGATCATTTTACCTGCATCTTCAGCGATGTATCGTATATAAGAGTTCCACTTGAGGTCAGGGGTGAGTTTGAGGCCCAGTATTCTCTCAAGGAACGGAGCCCCCTCGATAGGACATTCATTCATCGTGACTGGCAGGGTCTGATTGGCGATGATGGAATGTGACCAGTTTGATTTTCGAGGCATTGATATAGTTCTCTTTTAAGAAATCGTCTTAAGAAATCATATTAAGATATGTCTTGTCTTAATATTTTATGGAGCATTTCAATTTTTATTGGTCATTGTATTTTTCTTGCATTTTATGGTATTACTCAGGAAGTTTATACTTTTATACTTCGACCATCAGAGAAGCAAGATGGATCATAAATAAAACTTAATGTCACGTAACGAACATGAATATAAAAAAATGAGTATTGTAATAAAAAGCAACAATAATACGATAAAAAAATAAACTAGTCTAACATTAATAATAATGAAAAATACTGAAACATTTGGACGACTATACTATCTACTACTTAGGAGTAATACAAATAAAATTTGTCACTTAGCTGATTGATGGTATATTCCGCACACCGACTCCAGAGTTTCGTAGACGAACTTTTCCGTAATTGTTCAGCAATTCACATTCCCTTTTTGCATGTTTTCCCCGTTCGCGTTAAGGGGTTACGACCACATCGCGTTGAAACATCGCTTCCAGTACGATCAAGCAACCTGGTCAGTACCTAGATGGATGTCCGCTTAGGAATACCAAATGCTGTAAGCTTGGATATGGATAATGGATAATGGCTTGGAATTGTTAATCGGAGAGCCAAGTTCCAATTTCAGTTGGGTTCGTTTCATACGTACAAATACCCTTGGGAAAGGCATGAGCCAACATCTTCTCCCTGCAGCTACGGGTTAATCAGTAAGATTTGTATCACTAAACCATTATTATCTGCTCCGATAAAAAAAATTCATACAATCTAAAAATATTTTCTGTCTTTAAATAACATGCAAAGGGTTGATAAACCGTAAAAAAGGAACCACTTAATGAAATACTGATTAGCTACACAGGTGTCTTTTAGATTTATTTACATTCTCTGGAATAAAAATGTATAGAAACACCCATGGTCATAAAGTGAGACTTCAGTTTATATACTGATTGTAATGTAGAATTAATCCCCCACTTTATAACCACTTATAGTTTCTTGGTTGTTGATAAGCAGTAGAAAACGAATCAATCAATGAAATACTGATTGGCTACACAGGCATGTCTTTTAGATTTATGTACATTCTCTGGAATAGAAATGTATAGAAACTACCGTGAACTCAAAGTGAGGGATCAGTTTATATATTGGTTGTAATGTATAATTGATCCCCCACTTTATATCCACTTATAGTTTCTTGGTTGTTGATAAGCTGTAGAAAACGAATCAATCAATCAATGAAATACTGATTAGCTACACAGGCATGTCTTTTAGATTTATTTACATTCTCTGGAATAGAAATGTATAGAAACTACCGTGAACTGAAAGTGAGGGATCAGTTTATATATTAGTTGTAATGTAGAATTCATCCCCCACTTTCTTTCCACATAATTTCTTGTTTCTTGATAAGCCATAGAAAACGAATCAATCAATCAATGAAATACTGATTAGCTACACAGGCATGTCTTTTAGATTTATTTACATTCTCGGAAATAGAAATAATTTCATCAACGTATCTTCAAGTCTCTTCTTCATCTGTGAAGAAACTGTCCACTATTCACTGACATATAAGAGGACTGATATTACACAACAGTTTAATATTTTTTATTTGCTTCTAACGAATTTTTCCTGTTTCTTAATACTTTCCTTGCCTTTTGAAAGGCATCTTTCGCTAAGCCAATGCGTCTTCGACTATTTTCTTTTACATATCACACACTTAATTAAGCGTTACCATTTCGATTGTAATCCTCTATTTTAGTGTCTCTCGAGCCTTGTATTGGGTGAAAAAAGACTTTACATTGAGAAGAGGAATCGAGGGCTACCGTAGCCCTTTCCACGTCTGTACTTAGAAAGCATAGAAAAGAGTGATGAACTGGTATATGGAAGTGAGTTGGACGAAGAAAAGGTTTGAAGCGAGAGAAAATATGATTTTATCGACGAATACTAGAGCGTGGAGGTTTTAGGGTGGGGGTGACATGTGAATAACAAAGAAGATAGAATAAAAATTTAATAATGATTGCTTTTATGGAGAATAGATATGTGGGTACCAAGGAGGAGGTTTTAAGGAGAACTTAACCATGAGGAGATTTTAGGGAGAATTGAAATATGAGTAACGAGAATAGAAACGAGGAGATTTTAAGGGAAGTGAAACATGAGTAACGAGGATATTTTGGGCAGAATTGAAATGTGAGAATTTAACCGTGAGTAACGAGGAAATTTTAGCGAGAATTGAAATGTGAGTAACGAGAAAGTTTTATGGAGAAAAGAAATGTGCGTAACGAGGAGGTTTTCAAGAGAATTGAAACGTGTGTAACACCGAAGTTTTAAGGAGAACAGAAATATACGTAACGAGGAGGTTTTTAGAATACAAATGTGTATAACGAGGGGATTTTAAGGAAAATAGAAAGGTGAGTAACGAGGTAGTTTTAGGGAGAATTGAAATGCTAGTAACGATCAGATATTAAGTAGAATAGAAACATGTGTAACGAGTTGGTTTTAAGGTGAATTGAAATGTTAGTAACGAACAGATAGGTGTTAAGTAGAATTGAAACGTGAGTAACGAGTTGGTTTTAGGGAGAATTGAAATGCTAGTAACGAACAGATAGGTGTTAAGTAGAATTGAAACGTGAGTAACGAGTTGGTTTTAGGGAGAATTGAAATTCTAGTAACGAACAGATAGGTGTTAAGTAGAATTGAAACATGAGTAACGAGTTGGTTTGAGGGAGAATTGAAATGCTAGTAACGAACAGATAGGTGTTAAGTAGAATTGAAACGTGAGTAACGAGGTGGTTTTAGGGAGAATTGAAATTCTAGTAACGAACAGATAGGTGTTAAGTAGAATTGAAACATGAGTAACGAGTTGGTTTGGGGGAGAATTGAAATGCTAGTAACGAACAGATAGGTGTTAAGTAGAATTGAAACATGAGTAACGAGTTGGTTTTAGGGAGAATTGAAATGCTAGTAACGATCAGATAGGTGTTAAGTAGAATTGAAACGTGAGTAACGAGTTGGTTTTAGGGAGAATTGAAATTCTAGTAACGAACAGATAGGTGTTAAGTAGAATTGAAACGTGAGTAACGAGTTGGTTTTAGGGAGAATTGAAATGCTAGTAACGAACAGATAGGTGTTAAGTAGAATTGAAACGTGAGTAACGAGTTGGTTTTAGGGAGAATTGAAATTCTAGTAACGAACAGATAGGTGTTAAGTAGAATTGAAACATGAGTAACGAGTTGGTTTGAGGGAGAATTGAAATGCTAGTAACGAACAGATAGGTGTTAAGTAGAATTGAAACGTGAGTAACGAGTTGGTTTTAGGGAGAATTGAAATTCTAGTAACGAACAGATAGGTGTTAAGTAGAATTGAAACGTGAGTAACGAGTTGGTTTTAGGGAGAATTGAAATTCTAGTAACGAACAGATAGGTGTTAAGTAGACTTGAAACGTGAGTAACGAGTTGGTTTTAGGGAGAATTGAAATTCTAGTAACGAACAGATAGGTGTTAAGTAGAATTGAAACGTGAGTAACGAGTTGGTTTTAGGGAGAATTGAAATTCTAGTAACGAACAGATAGGTGTTAAGTAGAATTGAAACATGAGTAACGAGTTGGTTTGAGGGAGAATTGAAATGCTAGTAACGAACAGATAGGTGTTAAGTAGAATTGAAACGTGAGTAACGAGGTGGTTTTAGGGAGAATTGAAATTCTAGTAACGAACAGATAGGTGTTAAGTAAACTTGAAACGTGAGTAACGAGTTGGTTTTAGGGAGAATTGAAATTCTAGTAACGAACAGATAGGTGTTAAGTAGAATTGAAACGTGAGTAACGAGTTGGTTTTAGGGAGAATTGAAATGCTAGTAACGAACAGATAGGTGTTAAGTAGAATTGAAACGTGAGTAACGAGTTGGTTTTAGGGAGAATTGAAATTCTAGTAACGAACAGATAGGTGTTAAGTAGAATTGAAACATGAGTAACGAGTTGGTTTGAGGGAGAATTGAAATGCTAGTAACGAACAGATAGGTGTTAAGTAGAATTGAAACGTGAGTAACGAGTTGGTTTTAGGGAGAATTGAAATTCTAGTAACGAACAGATAGGTGTTAAGTAGAATTGAAACGTGAGTAACGAGTTGGTTTTAGGGAGAATTGAAATTCTAGTAACGAACAGATAGGTGTTAAGTAGACTTGAAACGTGAGTAACGAGTTGATTTTAGGGAGAATTGAAATTCTAGTAACGAACAGATAGGTGTTAAGTAGAATTGAAACGTGAGTAACGAGTTGGTTTGGGGGAGAATTGAAATGCTAGTAACGATCAGATAGGTTTTAAGTAGAATTGAAACGTGAGTAACGAGTTGGTTTTAGGGAGAATTGAAATTCTAGTAACGAACAGATAGGTGTTAAGTAGAATTGAAACGTGAGTAACGAGGTGGTTTTAAGGAGAACAGAAATGTTCGTAATGAGTAGACTTTAACGGGTAGAGAATAAAACTGCTGGGTGAATCTATCAGAAAAAGGGATCTGAAATTTCGGGGATTCGTATGGGGGAAAGAAGGCTTGGTGAAAGGAGATATCAAAGGCACGAGAAAAAGGGGAGAACCTTGAATAACGGATCGCAGGTCAAAGACAATGATGAGCCGAAAAGGGTCAAGAGTTACTTAGAACAATAACGGAAAAGACGTTATAGCGTGCCGTGATCACCAACAGGCTAAAAGGATATGGTATACGAAAGAAAGAGATTTCCTAGAAGAAAATCTATTCAAGTGCAGTTAATCTGTTTCCCGTTAAATTTACGCCAGTTCTACTGGTGACGAGTAGGTCACGTTACCTGCTGGTGTTCATAGTCCGCTCTTGAGCTTTAGGTTTGCGGGTTATATGGACACTTCCAGCCACTTGTTTTTTGTTGATAATTCCACCCATCCCACACGTGCACTCACTTATCTTCGTCATTCAAAAGCAAAAAACCCCTACAACGTTTTTATCACAACCAACCCTGTAATTTGATAACATCCTGTTCTGAAGTGTAAACATGCAAACAATAGAAAAAAGAAGAAAAGTCTATACGCCTTCATTTTACCTTGAAATGTGACTGTCTATAAAATATGAGGCTACTATAAATACTTATCTACATCCACCTGCCTCAGTACATCTCTCTCGCTGCCTGTCTGCCTGTCTCTCTCTCTCTCTCATATATATATATATATATATATATATATATATATATATATATATATATATATAAAGTGGATATCCGTATTTTGAAACAGAACACACACTGTTTAAAATAAAAAAGAGACGTCTATTTCAAATACAGGTATCCACTAAAAAACTAACGTTTGAAGTTATATATTTACAAATTTACAGTGGAACCTCGGTTCACGAATTTAATTCGATCCTGAAGGCCTTTCGTAACCCGAAATGTTCGTAAACCGAAACTATCTTACGAATAGGAATCAGTGTAGAGAAAAAAGTCAAAGTACAATAAAAGTCACAGTGCAAAACAATTATAAAAAAATTATACTAGGAAATAAAAGAAAAGCGCAACACACGAATACAACATGGCGGTCGACTCAGAAATGATTCCGTTCGGGTTAACTCGGTTCGGCAACGTTGTTCGAGAACCGAGGCATTTTTATCGCGAGTTTTCTCTTCGAAAACCGATTTGTTCGACATGTGAGACGTTCGGGAACCGAGGATGCACTGTATGTACTTATTGAAGTTATTATATATGTGTGTGTGTGTGTGTGTGTGTGTGTGTGTGTGTGTGTGTGCGTGTGTGTGTGTGTTCGTGTGCGTGCGTGTGTTTAAGATATACTTAGGCAGTTCAATGAAGTTGTGCGAAATTCAATTGACAAGAACTGTTTGGTTACATTTTTTTTTTGTATTTTTTCAAATTTCGAATAAGATTTTGTGTATCGAGATCAAAATTGTGGATAAACTGACCAAAGTTCATATTTGCTCTGTTTTGTTCGACCGTCTCAGTCATTATCAAGAACTGGGTATTGTCAGTGTGATAGAGAAGATTTTGCAAAATATAACCTGTTATGTTTACAGAGCTTGAATTTGAATTATTATTATTATTATTTTTATTTCCTTTGATATTTGGCGTTTACAAATTTCTTTCCGGGCCCCGCCCAGGGACCTAAGGTTAGAAATAAAGATAAAGCCCTTCATATTATTATTATTATTATTATTTCCTTTGAATGTGTATTCATTTCTTTCCGGGTCCCAACCAGTGACCTAAGGTCAGAAATGGCATAATGACATTTTCCACTGAGCAATTTAAAAAAAAAAGCCCTTCGTAAAGTCTGAACAATATTTTGTATTTCTTTAAGGCATGGGCTACCAGGGATTCCTTCAATGAGTCTGTTGGAATCTTTTCCAATCAATCCGAGGGCTCCAACTACAATTGGAATTGTTAATGTCCTTATATGTCACATTTTTGAGATTTCGATTTCGATGTCATTGTATTTTGATAGCTTTTTGAAGATCTTCAAAAATACATTGCAGTCTGCAGGGGCAGCCATGTCAATAAGGAGGCAATATTTTTGTTTGCGGATTATTATTATTATTATTATTTCTTTATATAATAATATGGAAACATGTTTAAATTTTAATATTTTAAAGATAAACCAATATAAAAATAATAAAATTGTTTAATAATCTTAGAAGCCAGGAAAGCTGTAAATAGATTCATTTTGATATTAAAGGTTTTTATCTATTCAAGAGAATATATTATGTAGGGTAATACATTTTATTACACAAAATAAATCCATTTTTGATAATGATATACAAATAATAAAACATTGCTGAAAATCTGTATTATTTTATAACTCGTGTACCTGGCGCTGTCAAAATTGGCAGCAAGAAGGAATGTAGTATAAGTAATATGTATTATATTGTTAGGTAATTTTCATTTAATCCAAGTACATTTTTTTCTTTGTAAAAATTGAGGGGCAGGGTGAAAAATAACGATGACCCACACGACCAAACTCAATTTATTTGAAAAGAATTTTGAAAAGAAAAAAAGTTTTTGAAAAGAAAAAAAGAACTTTAGTTAAATAAAAATTATGAGTTCCGGGTAACATTAGTCGTGTTGAAGATTTGTTTTACGACATTAACTGAATATTATTTCGTTTTTATGACAAATCAAGAAGAAATGAATATAATTTATGTACGTATGTGCGAAACTGAAATGTTATAATATTATTTTTTTTTTTTGTTTTCAAAAACAAATCGTCCTGGTTAAGACGTTAAACTACATCCGTGTCCTGGGTAAGACGTTAAACTACATCCAGCAGCAAGGCCTCTGATCAGGAGGTTTTGAGGAGTGTGGAATCATCTCTTAATTGCTGGTGTTCCCAGGTCCACCCTGACCCGGAGTTGTAGCACCTGTTAGGGTCCCAGCTATGGGCAAATAGTTAACTATTACCAGCAATACTTTTTGTTAAAAATTATTACCAGTCATACAATTTTGAAGGAAATATATTACCAGAGACAGATTTTTGACAAACAAAATATTACCAGCAATAAAAAATGTTGTCGGCATTAAATAACCCATTGAGGTTGATATGCTGTAAAACAAAATAAACCAAACCAATCTAAACCAAAGAATACATATTCTATTCATACGAATCTATCCTAAAAATATTGTTGGCATTAAATAACATATTCAGGTTGATATGCTGTAAAACAAAATAAACCAAACCAATCTAAACCAAAGAATACATATTCTATTCATACGAATCTATCCTAAAAATATTTTGGCATTAAATAACATATTGAGGTTGATATGCCGTTAAACAAAATAAACCAAACCAAACCAAAAACAAATATAAGTTGATTTTGGGTAAGTGGGCCATCGTTTGTGTAAAAGAGTCAGTATGTGTGTGCGTGTTTTTAGTAGTAATATACAGATGCAGAAGAACCTGTAGCTGTGTTTCATAGAATACGCGAAAGTACGCCACAAGGATCTGATGCAACTGCTCAGTGGCCTTGATATATTTGAGAAAGATATCAGACTAATCAAGAACCTATACTGGCAGCAAACAGCATGCATAGGGAATGAGTTCAGTGTATATACAAAAATAGAAAGGAGCGTAAGGCAAGGATGCGTCTTCTCACCGGACCTGTTCAACCTGTACAGCGAGGCAATTCTGAGAGAATTGGAAACACTACCTGGATTTAGGATTGGTGGACCACAGTCTTAAGAACATAAGATACGCAGATGACACAATACTGATAGCAGACACGGAAGAGAAATGACAAAATCTCCTACAGAAGGTAGCGACGGAGAGTAAGAAGAAGGGACTAAGCATAAACTACAAGAAGACAGAATGCATGGTCATCAGTAAGAGGAAGAGCCCGACATTTGCAGGCCGGGAACACTAGAATCATGCAGACGCAGAAGTTTAAATATCTGGGAAGCGTTTTGACAGAGGACGGTACATGCGACACTGAGATCCGTAGACGTAAAGGGAAGGCCAAGGACACGTTCCAAAAGTTGAGCAGAGTACCGCGAGATAAGAGGATTTCTTTGATAACAAAGAAAAGAATACGGAGCTGTTACGTGACATCTGTCCTTCTTTACGGCAGCGATTGTTGTACGATTTCCTCAGAGATGAAGAAGAGACACAAGGCGACGGAGATGTGGTTCTACAGAAGGATGCTAAGGATATCATGGACCGAGTGTGTGAGCAACGATGAGGTCTTAGAGAGGATGCAAACAAGGATAGGGCATATACTTAACACCAGAAAGAGGCAGCTGAAGTTTCTGGGACACATAATGAGGAAGGAGGGCCTGGAGAATCTGATACTCACAGGTCGAATAAAGGGAAAGAGAAGCAAGGGAAAGCATCGCATGATATACCTCACGAGCTTGAGCAGATGGATGACAGAACGTGGTCTGGGGGAGGAAGCAGAGGGAAGGAATTTGCTGAGAGCTGCAAGGGATAGAGGGAGGTGGAGAGCCATGATCGCCTTCGCCCAGAAAGGACATAGCACATAAAAAGAAAAAAGAATACAAGATACAAGAGACAGGTAGAATTTAGTTCTTACTGTGAACTGAGTCGCCGTTGTTTGGGGTGATCTCTTCGTAGTTTTCACCGCGGTATCTATTTTCGTGTGGACGTGAAATGGGAGTCTTGACTTCTGTGTGTCGCATGTCAAAAACTTTGCACACTGCCCCTCAATTGTTACACACACAAAACTACTATTGCTAATATTGCAAACCTCTTCCATAAATTGAGCCCCCTCATTGGCGTGTTTATTCGAAGAATAAATACGTAAAAATTAGCCTTCCTCTCAATCAAGCGCTGTTAGCTCAGGGGTAAAATCTCCGACTGTTGCCAAATCACATCGGTTGGGTTTCGATCCCGGCTACACTGATGAGCTGCGCTACTGCGGAGTAGTCTGTTTGTGGGCGACAATATATATATATATATATATATATATATGTGTGTGTGTGTGTGTGTGTGTGTGTGGCGAATTATAAAGAACTATGGATAAAAAGGGGCCAAATGGGAAATTTGACGTTTTAATGGGGTGTGTATGATGTTGGTGGGTGTGAAAACTTGTCGTAATTTATATAATCAATAAACTACCCCCCCCCCGCGCGCACACACACACACACACACACACACACACACATACACATACAAATGATATAGGATATGTGGGCCGGCGATGACACGGGAACGATTAGCGTGACGGGGGTTCAAACAATGAAAACGGCCGTTTTATTCTTTGGAAGCAATGGTCCGTGATGAAGGTGAGCCTTCAAGTTTTGAGGCATCATCTGTGGTTTGACCTGGAGAGGGATGGCTCATGCCGGGTCTATTTACCCAAGACACGTTATGCATGAATGAATAATCCTCCGGTTTTTAACCCAGATATCTTGCGGGAACTGGTCGGGTGCTGAGATGCGCAACGACTTTAAGACCCCAACCGGTCATGGGACTGATGAGGGGAAGAATACGTGACCAACCGTTTGATTTTATTTCTGTATAATAAAGTCGAATGAATTACTGTGTCCGTGATTACTCTCTTTACCGAAAGTATTTCAGTTGCTCACAAAACCTTACTTCTCTTTCTCTCTTTCTTTTTTCTTCTTCTCTTTCTCTCTTCTTTTCTTTCTCTCTTTCTCCCTTCTTCTTTTCTTTCTCTTTCTTTTTTCTTTCTCTCTTTCTTTCTTCTTTTTTGATTGATTCGTTTTCTATGCAGGTTACTTAAAGCCAGAAAATATTTTTTAGATTGGAAAAAAGTTTGTTTTTTAGCGATACAAGTCTTAGTATTTAACCCATAGCTGGGGGAAACGAGGTGGACTCATAGAGTATTTGTGCGTAAGTGAATATAAGGAACCCAACTGAAATTGGAACTCGGCTCTCCGATTAACAATTCCAAGCCATTATCAATTACACCAGCCGGTATTCCCAAGCGGTCCCCCACTTAAGTACTGACCAGGCTCGACGTTGCTTAACTTCGGTTATCGTACGGGACCGGCGTTTCAACGTGATGTGGCCTTAAGCCAAGATTATAGTGCTGTATAAGGTATGAGTAATGAATACAGATATTCATATCACATACCTCATGCGACAAGAAATTAATATCATTAATTAATATCATTAATTAATATCATTAATTATAAGGAGGAAAGACTGATTGACCTTTGAACTGAAGAGGTCAGGTTTGAAGTATTCAGTTAAGAACCCACATAGAAGTCTGTTTTACAAAGTTGAATTTCTTGGGCGGGGAGCTTTCTTCTTGCATTTGAAACACAGGGGAAATGAAGGTGATTCGAATCCGTGGAAGTAGCATGGTATTTCCGAGGAGTAGAAAGATTCTCCTATCGCCCGGTTCAAGCTCCTCTCCGCTGTTATGAACAGGAGTAGAGGTTTATCCCTTGCTTCCTGATCCGCCATATGTCTGCTCAAACTCATCAGGCAGGCAGGCTAGGCGCTGCTTCCTTCTGTCTCTTTTACCTTCAGTCTGTCCTGTGAGTATCATATTTTCCTAGCCATCTTTCTTTATTACGTGCTCTAGAATATCCAACTGTTCTCTTTTGAACAGGAGCAGATGTTTATCCATTGCTTCAGACTTAGGATTGGGTTTCCGGTTCCTTCTAAAGTCTTTTTCATACTCTCCTCCACCCCAGTAGTCCATTGCGTTTTAGTGGTATTATCGCTTTGCTTGGAGTTAATTGATTTTTTTAAAAGATCTGAACTGATGGCACTCATCTAAAAATTCCCCATGGAAATAGCGACAAAGTAGGGATAGGCTTGCAACTTTGCGTCTGTGAGGAAATAGGCAGTAGAGTGGAAAACAAGTTAACTTCTATGTGCCGTGTGCCTTCAGCACTTTGGCGATCGTAGCTCTGCACAATTTTCTGTCATTTGTAGCACTTAATAAGCTTCGTCTTTTTGCTATCTCTCCCAAACCTAAGTACGCCATCCATTTACTCAAGCTCGCCAGACGGGTAATGCGCCGTTTTCCTCTGTTTTTCTTACTTTCTATCTGCCCTGTGAGTATTAGATTTTCTAAGCCCCCTTTCCTTGTTATATGCCCTAGAAATTTAAACTGGTTCTTCCTAGTGTTAAATATGTGTCCGTTTTAATTCCATTTTCTCTAGAACGTCGTTGTTGCTCACATGTTCGGTTGATGCAATTCTCAGCATCCTTCTGTAGAATCACATTTCTGTTGCTTCATCAGTGATGAGATCGCTCAGCGTTTCCTGCCATCTAAGAGGACTGATATTATATAGCAGTTCAGTATTCTTTTCTTTGTTTCTAACGATATTTTTTCTTAATACTTTGCTTAGCTTTTGGAAGGCATCTTTCGCTATCCCAATGTGCCTTTGGATTTCAGTGTCGCAGTTTCCGTCCTGTTTTAAAAACGTTTCCCATTAAATTTATGTACTTGTTTGATTTCGGTAACTCGGTCAAGACTCAAGTCCAGTGACTGATACTGCATTTTTGGTTTTATCTGACTCTTGTTAAGATAAAGCCTGGCATAATGAGTCAGATAATTCCTGAAAGGATAGAATAGGCCAACCATTTTCCAAGAATCTTTGGCAATAGATCAAATATGGTATCTGTCTATATTTCTGAGATGAGGCATTATATACATTATTTACATTATTCGGACTATTGTCGTCATCTTTGTTCTCAATGACACATGGCACAGTGGATAAAGGCGTTAGTTAGATCCAGTGACAGGACCCAAAGAGTGTGAGTTCAATACCCGGTTAAGGCAGGGAAGAACTTTCAGAGGGAAAATTAACAGAAGATAACTGATAACTGACATCCATTAAACATGGTACGTGGAACTAGAACAGTCTACCCCAGTAAGCGAAATAAAGGGTTCAGTTCGACATTCCAACCACCTGAAGAAGGCCGGAGCGTACAACGGCCGAAACGTTGTAATAAATATGGCGACAAAGAGGGGGACAATAGTACGAATAATGTAAATAATGTATCAAATATGGTGTTTTATAGATTAAGGAAAGGCGTTCGATAAAGTACACGACAATGATCTATTGGAATTACTCAATAACCTTAGATTTGGGAAGGATATTAGAATAATCAAGAACCTATACTGGCAGAAAACCGCCTGCACAGGGATAGAAAATGAGTTCAGCAGATATACAAAATAGAAAGGGGTGTAAGACAAGGATATGTCTTCTCGCCGGATTTATTTAACCTATACAGCGAAGCGATTCTGAGAGAATTTGATTTTCTACTAGGATTCATTATTGGCAGTCGCAATCTTAACAACATAAGATATGCAGATGACACAGTGTTGATAGCAGACACAGAAAGAAAACTACAGAAACTCCTACAGAAAGTAGTGAAGGAAAGCAAGAAGAAAGGACTAAACATCAACTGCAAGAAGACAGAATGCATGGTTGTTAGCAAAAGGGCTGAGCCCAAAGTGCAAATTGCAAGTCGCAATGGGATAACCAAAAGTGCCTTCCAAAAGCTAAGCAGAGTATTAAGAAATAGAAAAACTTTGCTAGAAACAAGGAAAAGAATAATGAATGTCTATTGGATATCTGCCCTCCTGTATGGCAGTGAGGGTTGAACAATCTCCTCAAAGATGAAGAGGAAACTTGAAGCAACAGAAATGTGGATCTACAGAAGGATGCTGAGGATACCATGGACTGAACATGTGATCAACAACAAAGTTTTAGAGAAAATGGAAACTAAAAGGACACTTATACTTAACATCAGAAGAGACAGTTGGTGTTTCTAGGGCACATAATGAGGAAAGAGGGCTTGGAAAATGTAATACTCACAGGACAGATTGAAGGCAAGAGAGACAGAGGAAAACAACTCATAACATATTTAGTGAGCTTGAGTAAAAGGATGACAGGACAGGGTTTAGGAGGAATAAGAGAAAGACAAAGTTTATTAGGAGCTACAAGAGACAGGAAGTTGTGGAGAGCCATGTTTTCTTACGTTCTGAAGGTACACAGCACATAAAAGGAATAAATTAAAAAATTACCTGCTGTTCACTTCTCTGCTGTATTTCTGTTTGCAAAGAGTTCATGGAAAAATCTCTGAAGAATGTCTAGTCTCCGGGATTCCAAAACTGCAGCAGTACCTCCCTCATTGAACTAAAGAGGGAGGTTTGGTGGAGTACTGATATCTGCATGACCATTGTCATGTGGACTGGGAAATCTTTTGTTCTGGTCCAATATGAACGCATAATAAAAGCTAAGTAGAATACTAAATAAGTGCTGGACAATCTCCTCAAAGATGAAGAGGAAACTTGAAGCAACAGAAATGTGGATCTACAGAAGGATGCTGAGGATACCATGGACTGAACATGTGAGCAACGACACAGTTTTAGAGAAAACGGAAACAAAAAGGAAACTAATATTTAACATCAGGAAGAGACAGCTGAGGTCTCTGGAGCACATAATGAGAAAGAAGGGCTTGGAAAATTTGATACTCACAGGGCAGATAGAGGTCAAGAGAGACAGAGGAAAGCAACACATAACACATTTGGTGAGCTTGAGTAAATCAATGGCAGGACAGGGTTTAGGAAGAATAAGAGAAAGACAAAGTTTATTAAAGGCTACAAGAGACAGGAAGTTGTGGAGAGCCACGGTCGCCTATGTCCTGAGGACACACAGTACATAAAGGAGAAAGATGTGAAGTGTAAGAAAATGGAAACAAAAAGGAAACTAATATTTAACATCAGGAAGAGACAGCTGAGGTTTCTGGAGCACATAATGAGGAAAAGGGGCTTGGAAAATTTAATACTCACAAGGCAGATAACGGTCAAGAGAGACAGATGGCAGAACAGGATTTAGGAAGAATAAGAGAAAGACAAAGTTTATTAAGAGCTACAAGAGACAGGAAGTTGTGGAGAGCAATGATCACCTATGTCCTGAGGACACACAGTACGTAAAGGAAATGGGAACTCTGCATTAAAAAGACCATGTGTCATATCCCGCCACTGTTCACAAGTAAATATGTTAGCCGTACGGATTGGACTGTTTTGCTCTATTGATGGAAGGTGGGGACAAAAACAAAAATTTAACCTTACGTGAATTTATAAAAATTATATTGATAGAAAACTAAAATTAAAAGAAATATTTATATTAACAAATCACGATTTATGGTTACCATGTCCTTTAATTTGGAACTGCCTCAGTAATTAAACATCCAATTAATTATAATTGATTATAAATACTCAAATATATCTAAGAAAAATACAAAGTTTATTAAGACCTATAAGAAACAGGAAGTTGTGGAGAGCCATGATCATTTATGACCTGAAAGAACATGGGACATAGAAGAAGAAGAAGAAGCTTGAGTAAATCGATGGCGGAACAGGGTTTAGGAGAAATAACAGCAAGACAACATTTATTAAGATCTACAAAGGCACAGGAAACTGTGGGGAGCCATGATCACCTACGGCGTGAGGGGACATAGTACAGGAAGAAGAAGATGACTTGAGGTCTGGAGTGAATTTGAAACCCACTAAAAGTTCAAAACGTGAAGCCTCATTGAGAGTGGCGAGAACTGGTGATATAAAGATGCTAGCTTAGGTTTTGAGGCAGTGAATTTTAAAATTAGTAATTTCTCCATTTAACCGCTAGAGTAAGATCAAAGCAGAGATCAGCTGCAAATCTCTGATCATTTTGATTTCTGGCAGTGCCTCTATTAACCAGTGGTATTACCGGCATAGAAATTTTCCAGTGATCTGAGAATATTTAAAATGTATTAAAACATAAACAAATTAAATTACAAAATATTCAAGATTAAAATACAATAAAATATTGAGAATAAAATATAATAAATTGTTTAAAAATCAAATCAAAAATAGTTTTAACATCGATAACTTTTAGATATTTTTATTTAAATATTTTAAATATATTAAATATTTTTTAACATTTCAATAGAGAAAATGAAGAATGACCTTTTAAAAAATAAGGATTCTTTTCAAGCCTTTTAGCAGATGTATGAAAATAAATTTTAAATTATTAAAAAATTTCTAAACATATATATATATATATATATATATATATATATATATATATATATATATATATATATATATATAATTTGTTTTATATTATATGAAATAGAAAATTATAACAGTTTTTAAAAAAATAAAATGATACACACACACACATACATATAGTATTACACTACAAAATCCAAAATTACCCCAGGTGTTGATCTATTTCAACCGACGAAACTACGATGTATATATATATATATATATATATATATATATATATATATATATATATATATATATATATATATATATATATATATATATTGAATTGGACAGAGTCCGACAATTAATTTTAAAGGCATTTTTGATATGTTTAACGTTCTTTTTATAGATACAAGTATTTAAGTAAATGCTCTGTTTTATAATAAACAGTATTAAATAACATTTACCGGCCTGAACGTCCGAGAAATTTTCATAGAAAATGTTCGTCCTCCGACAGGAATCGAACCTGTATTCTATACGGAACCGTCATTAAATACTTGTATCTATAAAAAGAACGTTAAACATATCAAAAATGTCTTTAAAATAAATTGCCGGACTCTGTCCAATTCAAAATATATGACGTCATTTGTTTACATTTGATACGCTAAGAGCAGATATGAATAGAATAGATTCATGGAAGATTTAAGTTTAAAGATAGTAAAATGGACCTTGCTAACCGGACGCTTCTCTGTAGCCGAACGATTTAGGGACGTCACGGGAAATGACGGTTTGGTATAGGATGCAGGTTCGATTCCTGTCGGAGAACAAAAATTTTCTATGTAAACGTTATTTAATACTGTTTATTATAAACAGAGCATTTACTTAAATACTTATAATATAAAAAGAACGTTAAACATATCAAAAATGTCTTTAAAATATATATGTATGTATTACCTCTACTATATATATATATATATATACGAGGGTCATTCAATAAATAAGCTGAATTTTCAGGTATAAGGACTTCTAATATAGATAGAAGCTTACTCTTTTTTATTTTTTTTTTTTTTGTTTTACTTCTTTTTCACATGGATTTAATTTCTTTTGCAGATTAAAAAAAAAACTTTGAAAGTTTTGGCGATTAACAAAGATGACCGACCAAGAAGGATTGAACAGCGGTCAGTTATCAAGTTTTTGGTTGCTGAAGGGTGCAAACCAGTTGAAATTCATAGGAGAATGTCAACTGTGTATGGTGCCACATGTTTCAGCAAAAAAAATGTCTACAATTGGGCTAAATTGTTTAAAGAAGGACGGAGCAGTGTTGAGGATGAAGACAGGTCTGGGAGGCCTACAGAAGTGAGGTCTCCTGAGGTGATCGAATCAGTCAATGACCTCATTCAGTCTAACAGAAGGGTGACAGTGGATGACATTGCAAGGTCTTTGAAAGACATAAAGAACAAACGCAGGGGTCATCAGTCAGAAGGAGTCATCTTGCATCATGACAACGCAAGGCCTCACACAGCAGCCCAAACGGTGCAGACCATCAACGAGCTGGGCTGGGAACTGCTCCCTCATCCCCCTTACAGCCCAGACCTTGCCCCTTCATACTTTCACCTGTTTGGTCCCTTGAAAGCGTTCACGAGAGGCACGAAGTTTAAAAGTGACGATGAAGTCAAAAGTGTTGTGAGCGACTGGCTGAGACATCAGTCCAAAGATTTTTACGCTGAGGGAATACGGAAGCTTGTGCACAGATGAGAAAAGTGTGTGACAGTGCTGGGAGACTACGCTGAAAAAAAAAGTAAGCTTCTATCTGTATTAGAAGTCCTTATACCGAAAAATTCAACTTATTTATTGAATGACCCTCATATATATATATATATATATATATATATATATATATATGTATGTATATATATATAAATATAAAAAGACTCTCCTAGCTGATTGTGTTTTCTGAATGACTGTTGTGTTTATGAAAAAATAAAGTTCGTCTTCCCCTCTGCTGGGTGTCGATAGCCTAGGGGGTTAGAATCTACAACTGATACCAAATCAGTCGGGTTTCGGTCATATGACAAATAGGAAACTTTTTTTTTTGTGACTCGTTTCATCCGTTTAGATTTCATCGGACTAGGCTTTGATCACACACAAATACACACACCTATCTATCTATCTATCTATCTATCT
This sequence comes from Acanthosepion esculentum, assembly GCA_964036315.1. Taxonomy (NCBI): domain Eukaryota; kingdom Metazoa; phylum Mollusca; class Cephalopoda; order Sepiida; family Sepiidae; genus Acanthosepion; species Acanthosepion esculentum. The sequence goes on from OZ038504.1 coordinate 2,359,257, forward strand.
ATCTATCTATCTATCTATCTATCTATCTATATATATATATATTTAAAGACATTTTTATGTTTATACATTCTTTTTACAGATACAAATATTTAAGTAGATGGTCTGTTTTATAATAAACAGAATTAAACAACATTTACCGGCCTGAATGTCCGAGAAATTTTCATAGACAATTTTCGTCCTCCATCAGGAATCGAACCTGTATCCTCTACGGAACCGTCATATAGCCTGATGTGCCTTAACCGTTTCGGCCACAGAGGAGCGTTCGGTTAGCAAGGTCGTTTTTACTGTCTTTAAACTTCAATCTTCCATGAATCTCTCACGTACATTCATAACTGCTCATGGCGTATCAAATGTAAACAAATGACGTCACACATTATGAAATGGACAAAGTCCGACAATTATTTTAAGACATTTTTATGTTTAACATTCTTTTTATAGATACAAGTATTTAAGTAAATGCTCTGTTTTATAATAAACAGTATTAAACAACATTTACCGGCCTGAATGTCCGATAAATTTTCATAGAAAATGTTCGTCCTCCGACAGGAATCGAACCTGTATCCTCTACGGAACCATCATATAGGAGCGTTCGGTTAGCAAGGTCGATTTTACTGTCTTTAAGCTCCTCTGTGGCCGAAATGGTTAAGGCACGTCAGGCTATATTTTTATATAATTTTTGCCTGTATTTATACAAAATTTTAATGTGAGATGATTTATGGACATTTTGAAACATTTTGAAAGTGTTGAAAGGTGTTATTTGGCTCCAATGGCGGCCTTCATTAATAATCCTTAAAGCAGGATTTAGAATGGCTTTTCTCTGCAGATTATATAAATTATTTGGAAAAGCACATTATCAATATTAAAGCAAATCCCGTTGAGTAAATATGTAAAATTTTTAATTTAGGATAAAGGTTGTAAACTGCATATTTCACATTCAAAATGTCCGCGAAGTTCTAATCCAAACCACAACACAATCGTGAGTGTGAAATGCCAAAGCCTAAACAATAGTAAGTGGCTGGGAAAATACGGATATACTGAAGGTATTAAAACTCAATTTAATGATTTTATTAAAATAAGATATTATACCGAAAAAAATCAGACTTTAAAAAGCGTCACAATCAGGTTAGAATTTGTTTCAAATTGGGATTCACTATATGATTATAATTCTAATATGAAAAAATCTGGGGGTCCATGACGCATGCGCGGCTTGAGCGATATCGTGGTTTATTGGTGTATGGCTTAATGGCACTGACCTGTATTTGTTTTTGAAAAGAAAAAAAAGAAACATATAACAACATTCCACTGTTTCCCACATACGTACATAAATTCTATTTATTTATTTCTTCTTAATTAGTCCCTAAAATTGAAATAAATATAGTTAATGTCGTAAAACAAATATTGTACACGACTAATGTGGCCCGTAACTCATGTTTGCCTCTCATAATTTTTATTTAACGAAAGTTCTTTTCTCTTTACGAAAACAAATATAACTTGAATTTGGCTGAGTGGGTCATGGCTGTTTCGGAGACTGCCACTCAATTGTTATACAGAAAAAATTGTACTTGGATTAAACGAAAATTACTAACATTATAATACATATTACTTATAATACATCTCTTCCTGCTGTCAATTTTGACGACACAGGTACACAAGTTGTAGAATAATACAGATTTTAATTTTCAGCAATGTTTTATTATTTGTATATCATCATCAGCTGTAGATTCGTACACACACACACACACATATATATATATATATATATATATATATAAAGACATTTATGATATGTTTAACGTTCTTTTTATAGATACAAGTATTTAAGCAAATGCTCTGTTTTATAATAAACAGTATTAAATAACATGTTTATTATAAAACAGAGCATTTGCTTAAATACTTGTATCTATAAAAAGAACGTTAAACATATCATAAATGTCTTTAAAATAAATTGTCGGACATTGTCTAATTCAGATATATATATATATATATATATATATATATATATATATATATATATGCACATTTCATTAAAAACGACTGACAAGGTGCTTTTATTTAGTTTTTTATATAATTTCTCGTGTGATCTAATAAAGTTTTTCTTTTCAGAGGATAAATTATATAAAATCTGTCCGAATGTTCTTTTTATCCGAGCGCTTTCGGCTATACATTTAGCCATTTTCAAGGATTCTTGTCAGTCGTTTTTAATGAAATGTGTATGAAAAAAGGATTGCTGCCTAAATACACAATATATATATATATATATATATATATATATATATATATATATATATATATATATATATATATATATATTTCAATTTATATTACGTAAATCATTCATACGAAAAGCAGATAATGAAGTTAATAATATATCTCGCAAACAATTTTTAATAATAAAATACATTAACCTCGAATCCGTTAATGAATGGTATGATCCTTGTTTATAAATTCCGGTTTTATCAGGTCTTTTTTTTTTAAACCGGAATTTATAAACAAGGATCATACCATTCATTAACGGATACGAGGTTGATGTATTTTATTATTAAAAATTGTTTGCGAGATATATTATTAACTTCATTATCTGCTTTTCGTATGAATGATTTGCGAATGATTTGCGTAATATATATATATATATATATATATATATATATATATATATATCAAGTATGTGGTGCAGTTCAATTTACATTACAATGAATCATTGATACAGAAAACAGATCTAGAAGTTAATGAT
>OZ038504.1:2362187-2422187 GCA_964036315.1 Acanthosepion esculentum
GAGACTATTTAGTTTCTAGTTTTTCTTTTCTTTTTCTAGAACTTTTAGTTTTCCAAGTTTATTTATTATATAGCCTTGATTTAAAGTTTATTGTTAGTGGTACTTCTTTATCTTTAACTACTTTTGTTTTTGCTTTTTTTTTTTTTTTTTTTTTTTTTTTTTTTTTTTTTTTTTTTTTTTTTCTCTCCCTATCTCAACTCCTCACAATTGGGCAAGTGTTTCTGCCTTAACTCTTAAATGGCCGACGATATGAGTCGGTCAGGGGTCAAGAAAGACCTCTTTGGGGCGGCTGCGAAAGCCGACCCCCCGGATAAGGATAAAACCAAGTCTAAAAAACGGGGTAAGGTTTCCCCAAGCAAACCAGACAAGGCAAATGCAAGTGACAAGGAGGAGGCCATGCAGGTCTCCAACTCAAGTGAGAAGACGCCGAAAGTGGCTCAGTCAAAGTCTACAGCCGAGGAATCGCCCTCTTGCTGGAAGTCCCCTCCGAGTTGTATTGTGAACATCGCGGAGTTCCTGGAAAAGGCAAAGGATTTTGCCCATCTTGTAAATAAAGATGGCATACTAAAAGACGTCCAGGAACTTCAGAAGTTCGAACAAAGAATGGTGACCGTCTTCGCGGTTGACAGGCGTACGCGCAAAATCTGTCGATCCACGAAAGACACTGTGATCAAATCACTCATGTCCCTGGGGATAAAACCCCAAAGAGTAATCAAGGGAGTGAAATTCTTCATGTGGGACGTACTGCTGCCCACGCCGGAGGATTGCCTGGAGATGGCGAAAAGAGAATTAATAACGAAGGACCTGATTCTCCGTACCGAATACATGGGTAGGCGAAGGACCAGGGTGGCAGTATTTGAGGTTCCTCCTCAAATTTCCGGAGAGCTCCTGGCTGCATTCTTTATGCAGTACGGCCAAATTTTAGGGGCTCTCTCGGACAATCTGAACGGGGGGTGGACTTTTGACATCATGATTGATGAGGCGGCCTTCAAGTCCATCCCCAACTGTCTGGATTTTGGCAACCGGAGATTGCCAGTCATTGTGACTGGCAGAAAACCAGTATGCTGGAGGTGCGGAGTGACTGGTCATCTCTCCTCCTCCTGCCCAGGGAAGAAGGCCCCTGGAGCTCCGGTTGCTGGCGACCCAAATTCCCCTTTGGCCGACACTGAAAAAACCGCGGCGCCTGTAATGGGCCTACCTACTAAGCGGACCGGTGTGGAAAATCCCTCGGTTGGGTCTTTGCCCTCATTGCCCCTCAAACCAACGCCTTCCACAAGTGTGGATAAGGAGAAGGATGAGGGGGGATGGCGTGTAGTAGGTAGGGCCAAAGGGAAGGTCCAGACAGCGGGACCTCTGTCTCAGCATGACTCCGGGGACAAAACCACCTACAGCCCCATTCCCTCTACCAGCTCGGAGGGCGACGCCTCGGCCTCTTATGAGAAGACTGCGACTCCTGCCCAGAAACTTAACGAGCCAAGCTGGCAAAAGATCTTGGACCTCAAGAAATTGAAACAGAAGTTGGAAGATAAAAAGGCAAAGAAACAGAAGCCGCTGGGGGTTCCCTGCCCCTCATCCTCTGCCCCGTCTTCCCCTCCATCATTTGCTAAACCTCCAGCGCCAAAATCACTATCCAATTCTCCAGCAAAACACAAAAAACCAGTTTCAAACAAACCTTCCCCCATCAAGACCCCATCTGGAATGACTCCATCTCACACACCAGCCTGCACACCTACCCCAACACCTATCCAGACACCACATAAAAAGAGAAATAGAAGTCCAGATGCTCAGGTCGTGGGGGAAAAGGGGAAGAAAAAGCTGAAGCCTCCATACAACTTAGGGGAAGACGTCTGCCGCGTATCCCGGGTCCATGTGGAGAACGTTTTGGGGATAACAAAGAACCCCAGGCCCTTAAAGGTCCTTTTCAACTTTCAGAAGTTGAGTGGGTTGGATATTGAGGACCCGAAAAATTTCAAAAAGGCCAAAAGACTCCTAACAGTTGTGCGTTCGGGCCCGGGTACGCGGGAGATTTGGGGCATGATTGAGGAGGCAAACTCATCTTTGAAATTAGTGCCCCCAGCGGCGGTATTTGAGCCCAATCTGGATCCGTCTAAATCGTGCAGAGGGAGGGTCCCGGTTTTTGTTCACCCTTCCCTGTATAGGGCTCTGAAGTTAACGTTTCCAGCGGACATCGGTGGCCTGTCTCATGGTGATACCGTCGAAAATGAGATGGCGTCAGGTTCAATGGGACAGGCTGTCGGTGTCCTCACCCCAGCAATGTTCTACTCGGATGGGCGACCCTAGTCGATTTGATAATGGCACTCTGGTTAGCTAGTGTGAATGTCCGAGGCCTGAGGTCGGAGTCTCGAAGGGTGAGACTCGTTCGCGACCTTCAGAGCCTCGGGGTGAATATATGTTGTGTACAAGAGACCCGTTTTTCTTCTCGCGATTATGAAGGCATTCTGTCTAAGGAGTTTACTCTTTATTCAGCATGCTTTGATGGACGCTCGAGGGGTGTCTCTTGGCTGGTGAGCAAGTCTTTGAAGGCTGCGTGTGCTCTTGTCTTCGCAGATCCGGCGGGCAGGCTTTGCGTGCTGGATGCTACCATAAAAGATAAGGCTTTGCGTCTCATTGGGGTTTATGGGCCCAATATCCAGGCTGAGCGACTTGCTTTGTTTCGGCAGATCGAGCCGTTTATGACGACATCACGTCGGTTAATTTTAGCGGGGGATTGGAATGCCGTCCTTGACCCCGATATAGATCGTATAGGGTCCAAATATAAAGCGGGTACTAAAAACTGGGGAGTGGAACATTTTCGGGGCTTTGTCGATGGGTTTGATCTCATCGACAAGTACCGGAATGAACACCCTCAGCGGGTAGTGTGGACTTGGACAAATAGTGGCAGCTCGGCTGTAGGTGTGCTTGCGAGCTACCTCGACCGAGTTTTAGTTAGGAGAGTCGATGTAGGGCTCTTAGAGTGTCCAAGTTTTCATTATATAGTTTATTCGGATCATAGGCTTGTCCGGGTCCGTGTAAACTTAGATAAGCCTAATGTTAGGATAACTGGCTACTGGAAATTCAACTGCTCGTTATTTGGCGAGCAGCATTTCCGGGACCAGTTTTTACTAACCTTACAAAGGGAACTGACGGGGGCTGTGGTGGGAAATGCCTGGTGGGACAAACTTAAATCTAAAATTCGAACGTTTGCTGCCGATTTTAGTCGTCGACTCAATGTAGATAGATTAGCGGCGCAAACGGCTTTAGAACAAAGAGTTGATCGGGCTGTGAAATCCCGTGATAGTGGGGAAGTAGTCCTAGCTAAGGCAGAGTTGTCCTCCTTGCTTAGCAAGAAGGATCAAGCTCTGGTAGTTAGGGCTAGGTTAAAAAGAATGTCCTCTGAGGCGACGAATATGGCCGCGGAACTGCGTGCAGAGGAAAGTAGGAATGCTTCAAGACGGCATATCGCGAGCGTCACATTGCCGGATGGGCGGACAGTGACTACAAACTCGGGCATATGCGAGGCTTTTCGGGATTACTTTCGGGAGCTTTTTACCAGGGAGCCCGGTCTGAGCTCTGCTCGGTTCGACACCTATTTAGCTGACTTTCCCTGCCTTGAGGCAGCTGAAGCGGCTGGGTGCGAGGGTCCCATCACTGAGTCGGAAATCTGGGAAGCGCTGAAACAGGTTGGCCTGGATAAATCTCCGGGATTAGATGGTCTTCCTTACGAAGTTTACTTGAGGCAGTCGCCCGTTTTTGTTCCTTTGCTCCAGCTGGTCTTCAACAACTGGATGAAGCAGGGGTCTATACCTCAACGCTTCACCAGGGGTGTGATCAAGTTGGTGCGTAAGGGCAAAAGCGGTGGGGATGGGATAGGTAACTTTCGCCCTTTAACTATGTTAAATACAGAGTTAAAGATTTTGGCTAAGGTCTTGGCTAACCGTTTGCAGCTTGTCCTGTCTAGTCTGATTGGCTCCGAGCAGACTTGTTCTGTGAAGGGCCGGACTATTCAGGACAACCTTCATATGGTGCGCCTGATCATCGAGAAAGTCGACAGTGAAGCCGCGCTGATCAATTTAGATCAGTCCAAGGCCTTTGATAGGGTTGACCATCGATTCTTGGAGGCTGTTCTTTCGGCTGCCGGTTTCGGGCCGTACTTTCGCTCCTGGATCCGGCTCATGTATGCGACTCCCGGTGCGCTGGTAGAAGTGAACGGGGTAAGATCGGAACCTTTCGTATTGTCTCGATCTATTCGTCAGGGTTGTCCGCTGTCGCCTATGCTTTACGTTCTTGCGTTGGAACCTTTCCTTCGCAAGTTAAAGGCGAATCCGGTCCTACGCGGAATCTCTTTACCTGGTGCTACCACCTCGGCCAGGTATTCTGCCTATGCTGACGACGTTTCGGTTCTTGTGTCGAGCAGAGCCGAGATTAACGAAGTCAGCAGAGAAATCGGTGGGTATGAGATGGTGACAGGGGCCAAGATCAACCGCGATAAGTCTGTTGGCTTGCGGTTGGGTGCGTGGAAGGGGGTTTCTCTTCCCGGACCATTCAGCTGGACGGATGGGCCGATCAAGATACTCGGCGTCTGGTTCGGTCCTGATATCCAGTTGGATATGAATTGGTCGGAGGTACGAGAGAAGGCCGAGAGCGCAATTAATTTGTGGTCTCGGAGGAGGCTTTCCTTGAAGGGGAGGGCGGAGGTATGTGTTTCACATATCTACCCGATTCTCCTTTACCGACTCTCGGTACTTCCACTTCCGTCTGCCACAGTGCTTTCATTAGTACAGCTCTTGTTCTCTTTCTTGTGGAGAGGCAGAGCTCCTAGGGTATGTCGGGAGATCTGTTGCCTTCATCCTACTGAAGGCGGTCTAGGTATGCCTAGCATTGAGATTCGTCTCGATATGCTTCGCATCGGGTTCCTGGATCGTTTGTGTCGCGATTCGGATGACGGGGGCGCCTTCTGGAAGGAAGACGCCCGTAGATCCTTCCCATCCTTGAGAAGTGTGCACTCGGCCGAGGAGGAGGCTGGCCGTTTGCCTCGTGGCGAGTGCTCCTTCTACCGTGAATGTCGTCTGGCTCTGAAACACCTCTTACGGGCGACGGTTGGCCTCCCCAACGTCCAGGCGTTGTCTCGTAGGGCATTATATCGGGTGGTAGTCAGGGGGTCCGTTCATGATGATTTGATTGACGAGCTCGGTCTTACGAAGCAGGAGGCTCGCTCAATCTGGCCTTGGGCTTCCGGGTTGAAATGTCTCAACAACGATGAGGCATCCCTCACCTGGCTGGTGATACGTGGGGCCCTCTGGGTCGGCAAAAGACTTTGCACAGCGGGTTTGGAGAAATATCCAAACTGCCGACGTTGTGAGGGGGAAGTCGAGACCCTTGGTCACGCCTTCTTTCATTGCAAGTCGGTAGCACCATTGTGTAGGTTTGTTGAAGGTCTCATGGTTCGCATGTTGCAGGGAAAGTTTTTCGTCCTTGAGGCCGCTTCTGTTTGTAGCAATGTGGCCCCGCCGCTAACGGAGTCTGAACGCTATGTGTTCCACTGCTTGCTAGGAGTTATGAGAGTCGTGATTTGGATGACGCGTCAGAAGGGATTCTATGAAGGTGAGAAGTTCACTTCTTCCCTACTAATCTTGTACTTTAAGCATCAGCTTAAAGTCAAGATTAGGACGGAAAGGCGGCGACTCCCTTCATCAGAATTCGCCAAAAGGTGGGTAAATCTTGCGCGAATGTGTAGAGTGAGAGGAGCTGACTTGGAGTGGCACTTGGACCTCGGCTAGGTGCAGGATTTCGCCCCTCTAGGGTTCAACAGACGCAACCCGTCCCGATATTAGACTAGTATAGGTTTATTTTGAATTTTTAGTTTCTCGTTTCTGGTTAACTTAGCTAGAGTATGTATGCTCATTAGCCCCCCTTTTATTTCTGTCCCTATTTTTTCTTTAGTTTAATTCCCCATCCCCTCCCTCGTTAGGTGGCTAGTGACGTCAGTTCTCTGGTAGTTGCGAGATGACTTTCGTTTCGTGCGTGTGTTTCTTTTTTTTCGTATTTGTTATTGTGTCTGAATGAGTGTGTGTCTGTGTGAGTGATTTTGGATGGATGACTGTTTTTTCATACTTTTATAATCTCGCAATTTTTTCGTCCAGTTAACTGATGTTACTGCCACATTTAGGTACTGTGGGGGGTTTTATTACTAATCTTATTTTCTTTTGTTTTCTTGTAAATAGTTCATTTGTTTTTGTAAATATACATTGGGGTTTTTTAAATTGTTATTCCCCCCCCCACTGACTTTGAATTGTACATATGGGGACTAGTTAGATTTTCATAGAGAATTTGGGGAATTATGGTGGATGTAGTAAGAAAGGTATGGAAGAATGTGTTGTTTTGGTGGTAGGACTATTGTTGGTATGTTTGGGTCAGTGGTTGAGACTAGCTAAGTTTTTAGTTTAAGACAGATGATGACCGTCCTTCCCCATCCCCCTTTTTAGGCCTTGTGCCACATTTTGTATGTGTTTTTCAATATATGCAAATAAATACCTTTTATTTCCGGAATCCCTTTTTTATTCGCGCTATTTCCTGGACTTCGTTTGTCAATTGTCAGACGATTTTGGACCGGTGAACCTGTTTTTTTTCTTGAAGAAGTTAATTGACTTTTTTCCGTTAAGCTAAGTTATTTGTTAAGTTTTTATTTTCATTTGTTTTATTTCTTTCCTTTAAATTCATTTTTGTTCTTGGCTTCGGCCAACATTTTTTATTTTTTAGTTCGGTAAGACAAAGTCTTACCGGCTTTTTATTTTCTGTTGTTACATTTGAAGAAAAGAAAAAAGAAAAAGTTTTGTTTTTAATTTATCCTCCTTTTCGTTTTTTACCCTCCCCCGTTTTATTTAGCGACTTCGGTCGCAATCCTTTAATTTTTTAAGTTTCAGCTTTTGTTTTTAATTTATTTCTTTAGCGGCTTCGGCCGCAAACCTTTATTTTTTAGTTTGGTTTGACTTGTGTCAAACCAGACATTTTTTATTTCCTTTCTTTTTCTTTCTGTCGTTTAATTGACGAAAAAAAGTAGGAGTTTTATTTATTGTTTTTTCTTTTATTTCGGCTGCCTTCGGGCGCCATTTTTTATTTTTTTTTTTTTAAAAAGTCTTACGAGACTATTTAGTTTCTAGTTTTTCTTTTCTTTTTCTAGAACTTTTAGTTTTCCAAGTTTATTTATTATATAGCCTTGATTTAAAGTTTATTGTTAGTGGTACTTCTTTATCTTTAACTACTTTTGTTTTTGCTTTTTTTTTTTTTTTTTTTTTTTTTTTTTTTTTTTTTTTTTTTTTTTTTTCTCTCTCTCCCTATCTCAACTCCTCACAATTGGGCAAGTGTTTCTGCCTTAACTCTTAAATGGCCGACGATATGAGTCGGTCAGGGGTCAAGAAAGACCTCTTTGGGGCGGCTGCGAAAGCCGACCCCCCGGATAAGGATAAAACCAAGTCAAAAAAACGGGGTAAGGTTTCCCCAAGCAAACCAGACAAGGCAAATGCAAGTGACAAGGAGGAGGCCATGCAGGTCTCCAATTCAAGTGAAAAAACGCCGAAAGTGGCGCAGTCCAAGTCTACAGCCGAGGAATCGCCCTCTTGCTGGAAGTCCCCTCCGAGTTGTATTGTGAACATCGCGGAGTTCCTGGAAAAGGCAAAGGATTTTGCCCATCTTGTAAATAAAGATGGCATACTAAAAGACGTCCAGGAACTTCAGAAGTTCGAACAAAGAATGGTGACCGTCTTCGCGGTTGACAGGCGTACGCGCAAAATCTGTCGATCCACGAAAGACACTGTGATCAAATCACTTATGTCCCTGGGGATAAAACCCCAAAGAGTAATCAAGGGAGTGAAATTCTTCATGTGGGACGTACTGCTGCCCACGCCGGAGGATTGCCTGGAGATGGCGAAAAGAGAATTAATAACAAAGGACCTGATTCTCCGTACCGAATACATGGGTAGGCGAAGGACCAGGGTGGCAGTATTTGAGGTTCCTCCTCAAATTTCCGGAGAGCTCCTGGCTGCATTCTTTATGCAGTACGGCCAAATTTTAGGGGCTCTCTCGGACAATCTGAACGGGGGGTGGACTTTTGACATCATGATTGATGAGGCGGCCTTCAAGTCCATCCCCAACTGTCTGGATTTTGGCAACCGGAGATTGCCAGTCATTGTGACTGGCAGAAAACCGGTATGCTGGAGGTGCGGAGTGACTGGTCATCTCTCCTCCTCCTGCCCAGGGAAGAAGGCCCCTGGAGCTCCGGTTGCTGGCGACCCAAATACCCCTTTGGCCGACACTGAAAAAACCGCGGCGCCTGTAATGGGCCTACCTACTAAGCGGACCGGTGTGGAAAATCCCTCGGTTGGGTCTTTGCCCTCATTGCCCCTCAAACCAACGCCTTCCACAAGTGTGGATAAGGAGAAGGATGAGGGGGGATGGCGTGTAGTGGGTAGGGCCAAAGGGAAGGTCCAGACAGCGGGACCTCTGTCTCAGCATGACTCCGGGGACAAAACCACCTACAGCCCCATTCCCTCTACTAGCTCGGAGGGCGACGCCTCGGCCTCTTATGAGAAGACTGCGACTCCTGCCCAGAAACTTAATGAGCCAAGCTGGCAGAAGATATTGGACCTGAAGAAGTTGAAGCAAAAGCTGGAGGACAAAAAGGCAAAGAAACACAAGCCGCTGGGGGTTCCCTGCCCCTCATCCTCTGCCCCGTCTTCCCCTCCATCATTTGCTAAACCTCCAGCGCCAAAATCACTATCCAATTCTCCAGCAAAACACAAAAAACCAGTTTCAAACAAACCTTCCCCCATCAAGACCCCATCTGGAATGACTCCATCTCACACACCAGCCTGCACACCTACCCCAACACCTATCCAGACACCACATAAAAAGAGAAATAGAAGTCCAGATGCTCAGGTCGTGGGGGAAAAGGGGAAGAAAAAGCTGAAGCCTCCATACAACTTAGGGGAAGACGTCTGCCGCGTATCCCGGGTCCATGTGGAGAACGTTTTGGGGATAACAAAGAACCCCAGGCCCTTAAAGGTCCTTTTCAACTTTCAGAAGTTGAGTGGGTTGGATATTGAGGACCCGAAAAATTTCAAAAAGGCCAAAAGACTCCTAACAGTTGTGCGTTCGGGCCCGGGTACGCGGGAGATTTGGGGCATGATTGAGGAGGCAAACTCATCTTTGAAATTAGTGCCCCCAGCGGCGGTATTTGAGCCCAATCTGGATCCGTCTAAATCGTGCAGAGGGAGGGTCCCGGTTTTTGTTCACCCTTCCCTGTATAGGGCTCTGAAGTTAACGTTTCCAGCGGACATCGGTGGCCTGTCTCATGGTGATACCGTCGAAAATGAGATGGCGTCAGGTTCAATGGGACAGGCTGTCGGTGTCCTCACCCCAGCAATGTTCTACTCGGATGGGCGACCCTAGTCGATTTGATAATGGCACTCTGGTTAGCTAGTGTGAATGTCCGAGGCCTGAGGTCGGAGTCTCGAAGGGTGAGACTCGTTCGCGACCTTCAGAGCCTCGGGGTGAATATATGTTGTGTACAAGAGACCCGTTTTTCTTCTCGCGATTATGAAGGCATTCTGTCTAAGGAGTTTACTCTTTATTCAGCATGCTTTGATGGACGCTCGAGGGGTGTCTCTTGGCTGGTGAGCAAGTCTTTGAAGGCTGCGTGTGCTCTTGTCTTCGCAGATCCGGCGGGCAGGCTTTGCGTGCTGGATGCTACCATAAAAGATAAGGCTTTGCGTCTCATTGGGGTTTATGGGCCCAATATCCAGGCTGAGCGACTTGCTTTGTTTCGGCAGATCGAGCCGTTTATGACGACATCACGTCGGTTAATTTTAGCGGGGGATTGGAATGCCGTCCTTGACCCCGATATAGATCGTATAGGGTCCAAATATAAAGCGGGTACTAAAAACTGGGGAGTGGAACATTTTCGGGGCTTTGTCGATGGGTTTGATCTCATCGACAAGTACCGGAATGAACACCCTCAGCGGGTAGTGTGGACTTGGACAAATAGTGGCAGCTCGGCTGTAGGTGTGCTTGCGAGCTACCTCGACCGAGTTTTAGTTAGGAGAGTCGATGTAGGGCTCTTAGAGTGTCCAAGTTTTCATTATATAGTTTATTCGGATCATAGGCTTGTCCGGGTCCGTGTAAACTTAGATAAGCCTAATGTTAGGATAACTGGCTACTGGAAATTCAACTGCTCGTTATTTGGCGAGCAGCATTTCCGGGACCAGTTTTTACTAACCTTACAAAGGGAACTGACGGGGGCTGTGGTGGGAAATGCCTGGTGGGACAAACTTAAATCTAAAATTCGAACGTTTGCTGCCGATTTTAGTCGTCGACTCAATGTAGATAGATTAGCGGCGCAAACGGCTTTAGAACAAAGAGTTGATCGGGCTGTGAAATCCCGTGATAGTGGGGAAGTAGTCCTAGCTAAGGCAGAGTTGTCCTCCTTGCTTAGCAAGAAGGATCAAGCTCTGGTAGTTAGGGCTAGGTTAAAAAGAATGTCCTCTGAGGCGACGAATATGGCCGCGGAACTGCGTGCAGAGGAAAGTAGGAATGCTTCAAGACGGCATATCGCGAGCGTCACATTGCCGGATGGGCGGACAGTGACTACAAACTCGGGCATATGCGAGGCTTTTCGGGATTACTTTCGGGAGCTTTTTACCAGGGAGCCCGGTCTGAGCTCTGCTCGGTTCGACACCTATTTAGCTGACTTTCCCTGCCTTGAGGCAGCTGAAGCGGCTGGGTGCGAGGGTCCCATCACTGAGTCGGAAATCTGGGAAGCGCTGAAACAGGTTGGCCTGGATAAATCTCCGGGATTAGATGGTCTTCCTTACGAAGTTTACTTGAGGCAGTCGCCCGTTTTTGTTCCTTTGCTCCAGCTGGTCTTCAACAACTGGATGAAGCAGGGGTCTATACCTCAACGCTTCACCAGGGGTGTGATCAAGTTGGTGCGTAAGGGCAAAAGCGGTGGGGATGGGATAGGTAACTTTCGCCCTTTAACTATGTTAAATACAGAGTTAAAGATTTTGGCTAAGGTCTTGGCTAACCGTTTGCAGCTTGTCCTGTCTAGTCTGATTGGCTCCGAGCAGACTTGTTCTGTGAAGGGCCGGACTATTCAGGACAACCTTCATATGGTGCGCCTGATCATCGAGAAAGTCGACAGTGAAGCCGCGCTGATCAATTTAGATCAGTCCAAGGCCTTTGATAGGGTTGACCATCGATTCTTGGAGGCTGTTCTTTCGGCTGCCGGTTTCGGGCCGTACTTTCGCTCCTGGATCCGGCTCATGTATGCGACTCCCGGTGCGCTGGTAGAAGTGAACGGGGTAAGATCGGAACCTTTCGTATTGTCTCGATCTATTCGTCAGGGTTGTCCGCTGTCGCCTATGCTTTACGTTCTTGCGTTGGAACCTTTCCTTCGCAAGTTAAAGGCGAATCCGGTCCTACGCGGAATCTCTTTACCTGGTGCTACCACCTCGGCCAGGTATTCTGCCTATGCTGACGACGTTTCGGTTCTTGTGTCGAGCAGAGCCGAGATTAACGAAGTCAGCAGAGAAATCGGTGGGTATGAGATGGTGACAGGGGCCAAGATCAACCGCGATAAGTCTGTTGGCTTGCGGTTGGGTGCGTGGAAGGGGGTTTCTCTTCCCGGACCATTCAGCTGGACGGATGGGCCGATCAAGATACTCGGCGTCTGGTTCGGTCCTGATATCCAGTTGGATATGAATTGGTCGGAGGTACGAGAGAAGGCCGAGAGCGCAATTAATTTGTGGTCTCGGAGGAGGCTTTCCTTGAAGGGGAGGGCGGAGGTATGTGTTTCACATATCTACCCGATTCTCCTTTACCGACTCTCGGTACTTCCACTTCCGTCTGCCACAGTGCTTTCATTAGTACAGCTCTTGTTCTCTTTCTTGTGGAGAGGCAGAGCTCCTAGGGTATGTCGGGAGATCTGTTGCCTTCATCCTACTGAAGGCGGTCTAGGTATGCCTAGCATTGAGATTCGTCTCGATATGCTTCGCATCGGGTTCCTGGATCGTTTGTGTCGCGATTCGGATGACGGGGGCGCCTTCTGGAAGGAAGACGCCCGTAGATCCTTCCCATCCTTGAGAAGTGTGCACTCGGCCGAGGAGGAGGCTGGCCGTTTGCCTCGTGGCGAGTGCTCCTTCTACCGTGAATGTCGTCTGGCTCTGAAACACCTCTTACGGGCGACGGTTGGCCTCCCCAACGTCCAGGCGTTGTCTCGTAGGGCATTATATCGGGTGGTAGTCAGGGGGTCCGTTCATGATGATTTGATTGACGAGCTCGGTCTTACGAAGCAGGAGGCTCGCTCAATCTGGCCTTGGGCTTCCGGGTTGAAATGTCTCAACAACGATGAGGCATCCCTCACCTGGCTGGTGATACGTGGGGCCCTCTGGGTCGGCAAAAGACTTTGCACAGCGGGTTTGGAGAAATATCCAAACTGCCGACGTTGTGAGGGGGAAGTCGAGACCCTTGGTCACGCCTTCTTTCATTGCAGGTCGGTAGCACCATTGTGTAGGTTTGTTGAAGGTCTCATGGTTCGCATGTTGCAGGGAAAGTTTTTCGTCCTTGAGGCCGCTTCTGTTTGTAGCAATGTGGCCCCGCCGCTAACGGAGTCTGAACGCTATGTGTTCCACTGCTTGCTAGGAGTTATGAGAGTCGTGATTTGGATGACGCGTCAGAAGGGATTCTATGAAGGTGAGAAGTTCACTTCTTCCCTACTAATCTTGTACTTTAAGCATCAGCTTAAAGTCAAGATTAGGACGGAAAGGCGGCGACTCCCTTCATCAGAATTCGCCAAAAGGTGGGTAAATCTTGCGCGAATGTGTAGAGTGAGAGGAGCTGACTTGGAGTGGCACTTGGACCTCGGCTAGGTGCAGGATTTCGTCCCTCTAGGGTTCAACAGACGCAACCCGTCCCGATAGTAGAATAGTATAGGTTTATTTTGAATTTTTAGTTTCTCGTTTCTGGTTAACTTAGCTAGAGTATGTATGCTCATTAGCCCCCCTTTTATTTCTGTCCCTATTTTTTCTTTAGTTTAATTCCCCATCCCCTCCCGCGTTAGGTGGCCAGTGGCGTCAGTTCTCTGGTAGTTGCGAGATGACTTTCGTTTCGTGCGTGTGTTTCTTTTTTTCGTATTTGTTATTGTGTCTGAATGAGTGTGTGTCTGTGTGAGTGATTTTGGATGGATGACTGTTTTTCATACTTTTATAATCTCGCAATTTTTTCGTCCAGTTAACTGATGTTACTGCCACATTTAGGTACTGTGGGGGGTTTTATTACTAATCTTATTTTGTTTTGTTTTCTTGTAAATAGTTCATTTGTTTTTGTAAATATACATTGGGGTTTTTTAAATTGTTTCCCCCCCCCCCACTGACTTTGAGTTGTACATGTGGGGACTGGTTGGATTTTCGTGGAGAATTTGAGGAGTTGTGGTGGATGCGGTGAGAAGGGTATGGAGGAATGTGTTGTTTTGGTGCTAGGACTGTTGTTGGTATGTTTGGGTCGGTGGTTGTGACTGGCTGGGTTTTTAGTTTGGGACAGATGATGACCGTCCTTCCCCATCCCCCTTTTTAGGCCTTGTGCCACATTTTGTATATGTTTCTATATATGCAAATAAATAACTTTTATTTCCGGAATCCATACCGAGGTAAGCTGGTATCTTTATTACATTGTTTACATCCTTGTTTTACCTTTTAAATACTAATCCCATATCCATCCCAAATCTTTAACTAAAGCCACACTCGTATCCAACTCAAAACTAATCTATACTAGAGCTTTCTCAAGATAAATTCGCTAAAGAAAATAAATAAATAAAACCCCGTATACACGTTTGTAATTTACCGACTAAAAAAAAAAAAAAAAAAAAAAAAAAAAATACGATGGCCCACTAACAATAAATAATAACTAGATAATTATGCTATCTACTCAATTAAGTAATCTATGCTCATATTTACAATCTGATACATATTCCAAAATAAATCTACTCAATTAGTGCCCGCATCAACTCCCCATTTTTCGACTATCATTACTAAGAACTATATCTTCCCTCCCGTTCCATTCTTAATAACTGCAATTAGATTCATGTATTGAAATAGAACCACGATCAGGCGTTGAAAAAAAAAAAAAAAAAAAAATCAATGCCAATCAGAAACCGAAGAATCAAGTGGGGACCCCCCCCCAAAATCCCATCTATAACAGTTCGCCTACCCTGACTTAATATATTGTCTTAATATCCCTTATAACTTATAATACGTCCCCTAATTATAATTGAGATTCCTTTAATGTTCTCTCTATTTCTTCCATGGCTCTGATCTTTTAAGCCAAATCCATTTTGACGCAGTGAGAACCGCGTCGGTAATGTCCTTCAGCGCTCTCGCCCTAACTGCCCCCACTATACCTATTTTTGCTAGAGCTCTGCACAACGATTGTCCAGCAAAGCCCCTGCAACCAACTTCTACGGGGTCATAGTAAATCTTCCATGCCTTTTGCCGACATTGTTCGACCAGTTCTTGATATTTGGACCTCTTTCTCTCATTAGCAAGTGTAATATATTCCTCCCATGACACAGACAGTTCCCAAATGATGCACTGCTTTGTGTTGTTGGAGTGCAGTATCAGATCCGGTCTTAGTGATGTTACGGCTATGTGTCTAGGGAATTTCAGCTGGGTCTCTAGGTCCACCATCAACTGCCAATCGTCTGCGGAAGATAACAGGCTTGTTCTCTCACTCCTCCGTTTCTGCACCTTCTCACCCGCTTTTACGAAGTTAATCCGATTAAATTTCTCTGGTTGATGCTTACTAGCCCTTATTGCTTTAGTCACCTCTTTCGCAATTGCCTTGAGTGCTTGGTCGTGGCGCCAACGGTACCGACCATCACCCAAAGCTTTTGGGCAACTACTGAGGATGTGTTGTAAAGATCCTTTCCTTGCACATAGTTGACAATTGGGGGTTTCGCTCTTTCCCCATATATGCAGGTTTGTTGGGCTCGGTAGGACATCATATACTGACTTTATGAGAAATCGAATCTCGTTAAAATCCGATCGCCAGCAATCTGACCATGTAACTCTTTTCTTTTCAACATTCTCCCATTTTGTCCAGGCTCCCTGCTGACTTAGACCGACCATTTTACAGTAACGCATTTCTTCTACGCCTGACCGGACTTCTTCTTGGACAAGTTGGCGTCTTTCTCTGCCTTTGGCAAAGTTGGATTGCGTATAGGGAAAAAATCCCAATCCCGCTCTGCCTCTAGCTATTGATCCTAATATAGCTTTATGCCTAAGCCTCTCCTCCGCCACTCGCAACTCCTCTTCAGCGCTCCATTTTCTGCCAGATCTTGTCTGGATTCCTGCTGCTGCTACTTTTGGATCCTTAGATTCTTCATACTGCAGCCGTTCTCTCGTTTTCGTGATCTTGAATTCCTCAACGAGGCTGCTAAAGGGGAGGCGCAATGCGTTGCTGTTCCCATAGAGGGCCGCTCCACTTAAGCATTTCGGCAAACCCAGCCACCTTCTCAAACGATTGCTAATTATATATATATATAATATATATATATATATATATATATATATCCAAATATATATATCCCAAATATAGGACGAAACGGCCGTCCAGTGCTTTCTGCATTCTGTTGAGGTTTCTTTCAGATTCAATGAATTACTTAATTATAATTATCAAATCCTCCTTACAATTTCTATCATATATACATACAAATGAAGAGAAAGAACGAACAGGTTCAGAATCCACAGTTTTTAAGCATTTACTTTTTTTAAAAAATGTGCTCAATACAATGCAGAGCGTAATATTATTAATGATATTTTGTATTTATTCGGTACTTAAATTTTTTATTCAGTCGTTAGGCAAGGATTTACAAACAGAAAACAATACGTTTACTTATTATAGAGTTAAGTAGGAGGAGGGATCCAGATTTTAAAATCTTATGGGTATGTCACTTTTGAATACTCAAAAGACAGGTCAAATCTAAAGCAGAAACATTAAAAATATAGGTTAGAGTTTGCGGGGTGGGTATTCATACATGTCTCGAGGAACTGTCATATTAAGACACGACCTCATATTCCGGTTAAGAATATACATTTAAGTTACGAAGAAATAATCTGAGATATATGTATACCTCTAACAATTGGGTTAATTTTTTTTTAATTATTTTTATATCTTTTATTTAGAACTATCCTAAAGGGTCTCTGGTATGATTAAATCATTTTCATATAATTTTGAACCTAAAATACAATACTTATTTTATTCAAGGAGCCTTAATACATGGTAATATTAAAATGAAGGAATTACAGCAGTATTATATGCTCATTATATATAATAAAACAATGGATATATAATTGTAATACATTGATTTTTTATGAAAAATACATTAACTATTATCTAACGTGAACATTGTACAGTGCCTAAAGATTACAGTCAATTCATTTCGCTGATTTAATAGAACATTATTTACATTATATATATATATATATATATATATATATATATATATATATATATATATATATATATATATATATATATGCACATTTCATTAAAAACGACTAACAAGTGCTTTTATTTAGATTTTTATATAATTTCTCGTGCGATCTAATAATGATTTTAGAATAATAATTTTATAAAACATACATATAACAAACTATTTCTAATTCTAACAGTTAAAATTTAATCCTTGAAAATGGCTAAATGTATAGCCGAAAGCGCTCTGATGAAAAGAACATTCGGACAGTTTTTATATAATTTATCATCCGAAAAGAAAAACTTTATTAGATCGCACGAAAAATTATATAAAAAAACTAAATAAAAGCACCTTGTCAGTCGTTTTTAATTAAATGTGCATGAAACAAGGATTGGTGCCTAAATATATATATATATATATATATATATATATATATATATATATATATATATATTGTGTGTGTATTTAGGCAGCATTTTTTCATTCATTTATTGTTTAATGATAATGTTATTAAGCTTATCAGACGATATGAAAAGAACTTACATAAAATATATAGACAACACTTATCTATATTATTTAATGAAACATATATATATATATATATATATATATAAACATATTGTAGAACAGGTATATTGACCTTGTCTTGTATAAAACTGCGTATGCTGTTGGCACACTGTCAGTCGGTTATGTGCCATGCGTGATACACGCTTGGGCAATCCTGTATCTTTCGATACATGACTGACGAGGCAGATTTTTTTTCCCGCAGTAGGTTGACCAGTTGCCATCCAAGGCTATAGAACCCGTTTTGTCCTGCTATTAACCCATAGCTGGTGGGAGAAGAGTTCATACGTTTCCCAAGCATATTAGCACGTAGACGAATGTAAATGGATTCGACTGGAATTCGAACTCGGCTCTCCGTTTCCTCAATCCGAGCTGCCATCCATTACTCCTAAACGGCACACTGAGGGAATCGTCTGTGAAACTATTTTAATTGTCTCTTTTTCTTTGTTTCTTTATCTTGACACTCTCCCGAAACCCATTGTTCAGCAAATGTCGACCAAGACTGACACCCTTTCGTTGTTAAAGTTGCCATTTTCGAATCAGTATTTAGAATATTTTTTTATCCTCAACATTTAATTTTTTACGCCAAAACCTTTTATCTAGTTATGTACAGATTTACTGTGCGTGTGAGATACCAATATAAAACAGTTCTACTGGCGGATTGTAAAGACCTAACTATCCGAAAAAGAAGCGGCTTGTAAAGACCTAACTATCCGGGAAAAAAAAGCGGTGTGATTATTATATTCCAGATCATACAGTGCTATTGTAATAGATTTTTCTTTTATACTTAAAGTGTGTTTGTGTGCGTATGCATGAATCTTGAAGCTTAAGGTACGTTGTGTCATGAAAAATTGTAATAAAATTTTAAAAACTATACCGGATGAAGACTTGGGAATTATGGGAAACCTATCGATGGCACATATTATCAAAAAAAGGTTTTGGAAAATATTGCACATAAAAATATTAATTAAAAATCAAATCTAAAAGATATTATATCAGAATAATAACATATTCATATCTTTTGTAATGGACACATCATAGTGTGAGGTTTCAACAAACACGACCGTAAAATAAAATGGGTAAAAACTTATGGAAGCTTAAACAGTGAAAACTGTATTAGTTTACTACGGTCTAATTTTCTGTCAGACTAACAAGATGGAGAATGTTTTTCATCATGACGGTACTCCTTGCCGCACATCTCGTGCAACAAAAATGTTTATTGTGGATGATGACTGACCAGTATAAAGTTCCGATTTCAATATAATCGAACCATTGTGGTGGGAACTGAAGAAATAAGTGCTCCAGCGAAAACCACAAAATTTCTAAGGTCTTTGTAATTACTACCAAGAATGGGAAAAAATTAAAAATGAGAAAATATCTGGCCTTGTTCAATTCAATGCCATATCGATCTGAGGCATTTATTCGAGCCAAAAGCAGAAACACTAATTACTAATTAACTGCTAACTAATTACTAACTCCATAACTTGACGTTTTTTTTTTATTTTCTGTAATAATAAAGATCACTTTTTGCAAGAAAAAAAAATTAACTTAAGAAAAGCGTAGAAAGTTGAAATTTTTACTGGTGACCCAGTGTTTTTGCATAACTTTTTTTCAGCATCACTAAGCTAAAGGCTTGTCAGCTGGAGCTTCATAATACGCTGACTGCACCTCTGGAGAGTGGTAACACCCCACCCACACACCAATGAGGTGTCCCGGGTATGAAGATAAACTACATCCAGCAGCAAGGTCTCTGATCAGGAAGTTTTGAGGAGCGTGGAAACACTTCTTAATTGCTGATTTTTCAGGTCCGCCTTGACCCAGGGTGGTAGCACCTGTTAAGGGGGTGGGGTCCCAGTTATGGGTAAATAGTTAACCGTCAAACTGGGTTCAAAACACTATGAAAGTGTGAAAATAGGTTTTAATATCAGCAATACATTTTTGAAAAAATATTACCACCAATACATTTTTTTTTAAATATTACCACCAAGAGATTTTTAAAAAATATTACCAGAAATACATTTTTGAAAAAAAAAAAAACATTATTACCAGCAATAGATTATTGGGGAAAAAACATTACCAGAAATACATTTTTGGAAAAAAATATTACCAGCAATACATTTTTGAAAAAAATACTACCAGCAATATATTTTTTTTTAAATTTTACCAGCAATATATTTTTGAAAAAATATTACCAGCAATAATACATTTTTTGAAAAAAATTACCAGCAATATATTTCTGAAAAAAAATGTTACCAGCAATATATTTTTTAAGAAAATATTACCAGCAATACATTTTTAAAAAAATATTACCAGCAATACATTTTTCAAACAAATATTACCATCAATTCTTTTGAAAAAAAATTACCAGGGATACATTTTTCAAGAAATACTACCAGGTATACATTTTTGAAAAAAAGAAAAATACTACCAGTGATACATATTACCGGCAATAAATTTACAAAAATTTACCAGCAATAAAAAATTTATGGCCTTATTAAATAGCCCATTGAGGTTGATATACCGTAAAACAAACCAAACCAAACCAAACTATGCTTAAGATGCTCTATCATGCGATATACAACACTACTGAAAATGCAGTAACCTGTCTTCTGGTCCTCAAACATCAGACAAACAACGGAAATGCATCCTGCTAATCACTCTTAATTTTGGGATAAAATTAAGAAAAGTAATTAATTTACTAAAAGGTGGCGAACAAGTTCTGCAGGCCAGTGTATATTATTTTGTTGACCTCTGGTGTAAAAAACATAAATCGATTTTTGTAAAGTTTGTCGTCAAAATTTCCGTGGGTGATCCACCAGTGGGTGAATGATCCGAAATCAGAGATATCCTACTCTAGTGTTTTTGTTCGAACCATTGTACTAGATCCAAAGTGTCCATTATTTTCCGCCGAGGCTTGAGGTAAGGTGAGGGAAAGTTCTTTTGTCGAGACAACATGTCAGGCTGATTTTTTTTTTGAAAGCTGATTTGAATTCCGAGTTTTCGTTGTAGGAGATTAGGTTCTGTAGCCAACCAAGGCTATTGAGCACAATCTGTCCTTCTATTTACCTACAGCTTTTGGTGTCATACCTTTCCCAAGGGTATTAGTGAATAATTGAGCATTAATAAGTGAATTCAATGAACTCAACTGGAATTCGAGCTATTCCTCTATCCATTACACCACTATCCCCCACTATATATTACCCCACCGCCCACTCTGTCCATTACCCCACCACCGCCTCTATTCATTAGCCCACTGTCCATCTCTACACGTTAACTACCGCGTCCCTCTATCCATAATCCCACCGTCCCCCCTATCTATTACACAACCGTTCACCTCTATCAATTACCCCACCGCCCCATCTATCCCGAATTCCATCGTCCCCATCTATACATTACCCCACTGTCACTCTCTATACATTACCATGCCGCCCCCTCTGGCCATTACCCCACCATCCCACCCCCATATTCATTACCCAACCATACACCTCTATGCATTTCACCACCGTCCCACTCTATACATTACACCACCGCTCCTTTCTATACATTACCCCATAGCCCCCCTCTATCCATTACCCCACCGTCCCCCTCTATTCATTATCCCACCGCCCACCTCTATTCATTACCCCACTGTCCCTCTCTACATTACCCCAATGTCCTTCTCTATCCATTACCTCACTGGCCCCCTCTATCCATTACCCCACTGTCCCCCTCTATCCATTACCCCACTGTCCCTCTCTACATTACCCCAATGTCCTTCTCTATCCATTACCCCACTGACCCCTCTATCCATTACCCCACTGTCCCCCTCTATTCATTACCCCACTGTCTCCCTCTATTCATTACCCCACTGTCCCTCTCTACATTACCCCAGTGTCCTTCTCTATCCATTACCTCACTGTCCCCCTCTATCCATTACCCCACTGTCCCCCTCTATCCATTACCCCACTGTCCCTCTCTACATTACCCCAATGTCCTTCTCTATCCATTACCCCACTGTCCCCCTCTATTCATTACTCCACTGTCCCCCTCTATCCATTACCCCACTGTCCTTCTCTATCCATTACCCCACTGTCCCCCTCTATCCATTAGCCCACTGTCCCCCTCTATTCATTACCCCACTGTCTCCCTCTATTCATTACCCCACTGTCCCTCTCTACATTACCCCAGTGTCCTTCTCTATCCATTACCCCACTGTCCCCCTCTATTCATTACTCCACTGTCCCCCTCTATCCATTACCCCACTGTCCTTCTCTATCCATTACCTCACTGTCCCGCTCTATCCATTACCCCACTGTCTCCCTCTATTCATTACCCCACTGTCCCCCTCTATTCATTACCCAACTGTCCCTCTCTACATTACCCCAATGTCCTTCTCTATCCATTACCTCACTGTCCCCCTCTATCCATTACCCCACTGTCCCCCTCTATTCATTACCCCACTGTCTCCCTCTATTCATTACCCCACTGTCCCTCTCTACATTACCCCAGTGTCCTTCTCTATCCATTACCCCACTGTCCCCCTCTATTCATTACTCCACTGTCCCCTCTATCCATTACCCCACTGTCCTTCTCTATCCATTACCTCACTGTCCCGCTCTATCCATTACCCCACTGTCTCCCTCTATTCATTACCCCACTGTCCCCCTCTATTCATTACCCAACTGTCCCTCTCTACATTACCCCAATGTCCTTCTCTATCCATTACCCCACTGTCCCCCTCTATCCATTAGCCCACTGTCCCCCTCTATTCATTACCCCACTGTCTCCCTCTATTCATTACCCCACTGTCCCTCTCTACATTACCCCAGTGTCCTTCTCTATCCATTACCCCACTGTCCCCCTCTATTCATTACTCCACTGTCCCCCTCTATCCATTACCCCACTGTCCTTCTCTATCCATTACCTCACTGTCCCGCTCTATCCATTACCCCACTGTCTCCCTCTATTCATTACCCCACTGTCCCCCTCTATTCATTACCCAACTGTCCCTCTCTACATTACCCCAATGTCCTTCTCTATCCATTACCCCACTGTCCCCCTCTATTCATTACCCCAATGTCCCTCTCTACATTACCCCACTGTCCCCCTCTATCCATTACACTACTGTCCCCCTCTATACATTACCCCACCGCTCCTTTCTATACATTACCCCACCGCCCCCCCTCTATCCATTACCCCGCTGTCCCTCTCTACATTACCCCAGTGTCCTACTCTATTCATTACCCCACTGTCCCCCTCTATTCATTACCCCACCGTCACCCTCTATTCATTACCCCATCGTCCCCCTCTATATATTACCCCACAATTCCTCAATTTATTACTCCACCGTACCGCCACTTTTAAAAGTAAACAAAACAAAATTTACAATATTTTCATAAACACGGGTAATTGTTCACACCCCTCCCACACACGCACATATATATAATTTATTCGAAAATTATAACATAAATATGTTATAAAATCACTACAAAAATAGCCATTTTGTTTCAACTCTTCCGGTGTCTTATCAAGTGAAGAGTAGAGTAGATATAATTATTTATTCGAAAATTATAACATAAATATGTTATAAAATCACTATAAAAATAGCCATTTTGTTTCAACACTTCCGGTGTCTTATCAAGTGATGGTGTTGAATCTACATTCAACATCATCACTTGATAAGACACCGGAAGTGTTGAAACAAAATGGCTATTTTTATAGTGATTTTATAACATATTTATGTTATCATTTTCGAATAAATAATTATATCTACTCTACTCTTTATTGAGCACTGTTTTAAGAATAGTATTTTTTGGTTATTGGAATTTATTCCGTATACACCAATCCTATACTTGGATATACATACATATATATATATATATATATATATATATATATATATATATATATATATATATATATATATATTACGCATTTTACTCCAAGCAAGGCGGGGGCACTTGTACGCAAGGGGTTATAGAGAGTGAAAGTAAGAGAAGAGACTGGGTATGGGGGGGGGCGTTGAGGAAATGATAAAAAGAAGAACGGGGATCGAGGCATCAGAAGATGACGATTGACATTACATCTAAATTTTTGAAGATTATAGTTATCAGGGAAGCAAGTAAGAGGAAGGGAGTTCCACTGTCGGGAAAGGCTATAATTTTATGACGGCGGTATGTATTTTTAATTCACTGGCAACTGTCTTCCAAAATGGCGGTCCATTTTTGACCGATATCAACTGAAAGCGAAAATGTGACCATACATTTCCGCTGCAGTTTGTGTGTGGGGGGAGGGGCATGATATCATATATGTTAATTAAGTAGAAGTCGCTGAATTCTTGGAAAGGTGTTTTCTCAAAAAGATGTCGTGGCTCATTGTTCGAGTGACTTAATTTCTTACACTTTGATTCGTCAGGCAATCTGTGTTATCCTATTTGTCAGTTCATCGGCTTATTATGACCTTTGATGAATTTCTACTGAATGTATAAATGTTTCGTTTTTTTTTTCTTCCTTTAGGGAGATCGTCTAACAATTTCTAGAACTAAAAATAATGAAACCGAATATCATCACTTGAGAAAATCGGTTAAATCCCAGAAATAGCGAAACTTTTCTTGTAGAAAGAATGACGTATTTTGGCGTAACGGAATAATTATGTTAGTTCCATTTCATCTTTGAAGGAAATTAATTCTTTTTTTTTTCTTAAATCCAAATCCGTCGAAAATTAACTGTAACCTTTGAATAAATAGGAATTTTAATTTTTATCAGTTTCAGATAGTGGATCTGGGACTTTTATGGCTTGAAGACCTTTATAAATAAAAAAAAATAGTGCCTAGTTCGTGAGGATCTGTCTCCATTGCATTAACGAAGTGATGTCTGATGTAAATTTAATTTATTTATTTTCTTTTTTTTACAAAAATGTATTGCTGGAAAGTTTTTAATTTTAATTATTTTATTTTTTTTTTTTTTACAAAAATATATTGCTGGAATTTTTTTTTTACTATGAAAATGTATTAATGGTATTTTTACTATAAGTACTTTCATAGTGTGTTAACCCTAGTTTGGGGATTAACTATTTGCCCATATCTGGAACCCTAACAGGTGCTTACGACCTCCGGTGAGTGTGGACCTGGGAACTATATCAATTAAGAGGTGATTCAACGCTCCTCAGAACCTCCCGATCAGAGGCCTTGCTGTCGGATGTAGTTTATCGTCAGACCCAGGACGGGAAGGATACGTAAAAACCTTTATCTAATGTGTATATTCGTGTAACGATATGGGGGTGCCGATTAAATGATAATACGAGACTTGAATCTCCATTAGTTAACATTTTATTCAATCCAATATTTCGTCAGTTACTCTCAGACTGTCTATGGGATGGGGTCCTCCTTGCCATTCGCCCGGTTCGACATGCAGATCGTACATTTTCTGTCTGAGGTATAGGAGAACAGGGCGATAGGCAACTTTATCTACTCCTATTGGGGAGTAAAAAAATAATTAACACATGAAACTTCAGAGTTCAGGCAGAGACGTTAAAAGTATAGACTTGAAGTAGACTTTCGAAACAACTTGAAAACCAGTCCTAATCAGTAAACAAGTGATAATATTGAACATAATATAGTAATCTAATTAGATAATACGCATAATATATAAATCTGTTAAAACCTTTTGATATTGCTCTTATTTGTATGACATAAGTCAGTCAGTTATGTGCCATGTGTGATACATATTTGGTTTGGTTTGGTTTGTTTTACGGCATATCAAAACCTCAATGGGTCATTTAATGCCGACAACTTTTTTTTCCTGGTATTATTTTGGTTTTGTCAAAAATCTATTTCTGTTAATATTTTTTCCTTAAAAATGTATAGCTGGTATTATTATTTTTTTTAAAAGTATAACTGGTAATATTATTTTTCCAAAAACGTATAGCTGGTAATATAATTATTTCAAAAACGTATAGCTGGTAATATTATTTTTTCAAAAATGTATAGCTGGTAATATTATTTTTCCAAAAACGTATAGCTGGTAATATTATTTTTGAAAAACGTATAGCTGGTAATATTATTTTTTCAAAACATATAGCTGGTAATATTATTTTTCAAAAACGTACAACTGGTAATATTATTTTTTCAAAAACGTATAGCCGGCAAAACTATTCTTTAAAAAATAACGTATAGCTGGTAATATTTTTTCAAAAACGTACAGCTGGCAACATTATTTTTTCAAAAACATATTATATTATCAGAGGCCTTGCTGTTGGACGTAGTTTATCGTCATACCCAGGACACGGATGTAGTTTATCGTCTTACCCAGGATGCTGTGATACATGTATCATCATCACTGCAGTAGGTTGCCATTTCTTTCTGCGGTAGATCAGTTACCATCCAAGGCTATTAACTGGAGGGATAAGAAGAAGATTCATACCTTTTCCAAGGGTATTAGCACGTAAGTGAATGTAATGGATTGCGGCTGGAATTCGAACTCGGATCTCCGATTCCTCAATCCAAACCGCTACCCATTACTCCACCTCCACTAATGATAACATAAGTAAATTATTCTAATCGAATGAATATAGGACCCCGTCGTACATAAAATAGGGGTTCTTTTTTCTACTCTTATTATCTGATAAACCGATCCCCCTGAATTACTACATATAAATATATCTGGAAGAATATATATTTAAAGATTCTTTTTCTATATCCTGCTTCCCTTCAGGACGGAGGCGATCATGCGTCTCCATAACCTCCTGTCCTTTGTATCTCTCAGGAACGTTTGCTCCTTCCGTTTCGCCACCCGCTCACACAAGTTGGTCAGGTAGGTGGCCCGCTGCACACTCCCTGTTCCTTTTACCTTCAATATGCTCTAAAAACGTGTGCTAGGTCTATGTTATTCTCAGCATCCTTCTGTAGAACCACATTTATATTTTCTTCATCTGTGAGATTCTCCAGCATTTACTGTTATTTTTTTAAATCGGTATCGCCCCATGCAAGGCAATAAAGCCACTAAAACACAATTGGTTACAGGGCGTGGAAGAACTAGAAAAAGAAACTTTAATAACGGGCGGGTAGAGAAAAGAGCAGCGAGGGGGGGGGCAATAGATAGCGATTGACATTGCATCTAAATTCTTGCAGATTAAAGTTGCCTGGAAAGCGTAGGGCCAGAAGGGAGTTCCACAAGCGAGAAGTGCGAGAGAAGGAACTGTTAGCATAGAACTTACGGTTGCATCTAGCCAGTTTAACTGTAAATTGATGAAATCTCGACGCTAGTTTAGTACTACGCTTAAATTCATACAGTCTAAGTACCATAGCGAAGAGCTCATCCAAACAATTACCATGAAAGTATTTATAAAAAAAAAAACAAAAAAAAATACAGGGAGACAACTCTACGGCGGTGGGAAAGAGACTGGAGGTGAGGCGCCAGATCAGGACCAATAATATTGCTGATTCTCCTTTGGATCTTCTCAAGGAGCTCAAAGTAAATAGCGGGGGCACCTGACCATATGTAGCAGCAATATTCTACGCATGGACGAATAGTAAACTTCTAGATATGTAAGATAGATTCTAAGACTGATATTAAGTCATAAGAAAAAGGAAAGTTTTATTACAAACAAAAAATGAATGTTTATTTTAAGTGCTGTTCAAGGATCAGTCAATTAAGTGCCACGCCCGATACACGCTTGGGTGATCCTATCTCTTTCGATTCACGGACTGACAAGGAAGCGTCCTGGCTATGACGATAAACTACATCTGGCAGCAAGGCCTCTGATCAGGAGGTTTTGAGGAGCGTAGAACCCCTTCTTAATTGCTATTGTTCCCAAGTTTACCCTGACTCGCGGTGGTACACCTGTTAGGGTCCCAGCTATGGGAAAATAGTTAACTCCAAAACAGGGGCCCAAACACTATGAAAGTATAAAAATAGATTTTTATAGTAAAATTACCAGAAAAAAATTATCACCAGCAATAGAGTTTTGGAAAAAAAAAAAAACATTTGATTCTCGACAGAAGCCCCCTTGTCGGCATTAAATAACCTATTGAGGTTGATAGGCCGTAAAACAAAATAAACCAAACTAGACCGATTTCTTACAAATATTTATTCTATTCATACGAACCTATACTAAAAATCTCGTCGGCATTAAATAACCTATTGAGGTTGATAGGCCGTAAAACAAAATAAACCAAACTAGACCGATTTCTTACAAATATTTATTCTATTCATACGAACCTATACTAAAAATCTTGTCGGCATTAAATAACCTATTGAGGTTGATAGGCCGTAAAACAAAATAAACCAAACTAGACCGATTTCTTACAAATATTTATTCTATTCATACGAACCTATACTAAAAA
Organism: Acanthosepion esculentum; assembly: GCA_964036315.1. Taxonomy (NCBI): domain Eukaryota; kingdom Metazoa; phylum Mollusca; class Cephalopoda; order Sepiida; family Sepiidae; genus Acanthosepion; species Acanthosepion esculentum. Next base: position 2,389,592 of record OZ038504.1, read on the forward strand.
TCTTGTCGGCATTAAATAACCTATTGAGGTTGATAGGCCGTAAAACAAAATAAACCAAACTAGACCGATTTCTTACAAATATTTATTCTATTCATACGAACCTATACTAAAAATCTTGTCGGCATTAAATAACCTATTGAGGTTGATAGGCCGTAAAACAAAATAAACCAAACTAGACCGATTTCTTACAAATATTTATTCTATTCATACGAACCTATACTAAAAATCTTGTCGGCATTAAATAACCTATTGAGGTTGATAGGCCGTAAAACAAAATAAACCAAACTAAACCGATTTCTTACAAATATATATTCTATTCATACGAACCTATGCTAAAAATCTTGTCGGCATTAAATTCTCCATTGGAATTATGACGTAAAATAAACTTAATTGACTAGGCAGAAGATTATTTTGCCGTAATTTGTCGTTACTTTCCGCGGTAGACAGGTTGACAACCAAGGCAATAGGACACAGTCTCTCCTGCTATCCAAGCCATAGCTGTCGGACGAAGAAATTGGATTCATGCCTTTCTTCGTGGTATTTTTGAATGTAACCGACGGGAATTCGAACTTGCATCTACCGTTTATCTCATCCTTATCCGTTATCCATTATAACAGAACACACATCCTATTTAAAGATACACGTGTCTAAAACTAACAAATGGTAACTAGCCAACAAAATATGCCGTCGTTACGACATCTAATGACTGCTTAAATTAGTCTCCTCATTCCTTATTTTCCATTATCACTACTTATTTTTATATCTACTAGTATGTGTGCGTGTGTGTGTGTGTGTGTGTGTGTGTGTTTTCTGAACGTAATTCTTCGGCGTTGGCCTTTCTCTTGTTACTTACGACTAATTCAGTCTATTTACTCATTATTCTATAAACACTTGCTTTTTGCCCTCTTTCAGTTTCACGTTTCTTCCTAGCCCCCGACCCATCAGCGGTATAATTTTCTCTTATTACCGTCTCGCCTCTCTTTTCCAGATGACAAGATAGATTGCTTTTATACAATTAGATCCATTCATTCATATATTCAAGCTGAATCCATTAGAGCCTCCGCCCTCCCCGCCTTTTTTTCTCTCGCTTTTTCTGCCTACAACAACAGCTAAAGCCCACTTCCATTCGTTTGAGTTTGAAAAATGCTCAAGGGAGAAAAAGTCATTAAAGGGTTTGCCATCTGATGTCGCTAATGTGCAAAATTTGGGCACTGACGGCTTTAATGGCGGCGGTATTTCCTCTTTTTTATTGATTTCTCAGAATTGTGTTTATCGTATGCTGTCATTAAAGCAAAACTTTGTTGAGTTGTGCGTAGCGATAAAAAAAATAATTGGGTAGAATAGGAAAGGATTTTTGTAATCGCATCTCTGATTGGATGCCCTTAGCAAGATTTCCCCTCTTTCTCACGTTCGTCTTTTCTTTCTTTCTTTCCATCTCCCCCCTCTTCCTTTCTCCTTTTTTTTCTTTCTTTTTTTCGCTCTTCACCTTTCTTCATCTTTCTGGATATGCACTTTTTCTCCGCCATTTTTTTTTATCTCACCTTTTTCTTTTCCTTTTTCTCACCTTTCGTTTTCTCCTCTTTTCTCCTCGCTCTTTTATCTTTCTCTTCCCTTTTCTTTCCTCTTATTCTCTCTTCCCCTCTTTTTCTTTCTCTTTTTCGTTCTTTTCCTTTCCTCGTCTTTCTCAATATGCACTTTTTCTCCGCCATTTTTTATCGCCCTCTTTTTTTCCTTTTTCTCATATTTCGCTCTCTGTTCTTTCTCTCCTCATCTTCTCTTTTCTCTCTCTCTTTTCTCTTCCCTTTTCTTTCCTCTTATTCTCTCTCTTCGCTCTTTCTCTTTTTCTTTCTCTCCCCCTTTACTCATCTTTCTCTATATACTCTCTTTCTCCTTCTCTTCTATTTTAACTCTCCTCTTTTTTCCCTTTTTCTCATCTTTCGTTCACCTCATTCTTTTTCTCCTCTTCTATCTCTTTTACTCTTTCGCTATCATTTTCATTTCTCTTATTTTCTCCACTTTTTCTACTTCCTTTACCTTTCCTCTCTCTCTCTCTCTCTCTCTCTTTTCTCTCAACTTTCTCTGCACTTTTTTCTCTCCTCTATCTTTCCTTTTCCCTTTCCTTTTCTCACTATTCTTTCCCTCTCTATTTATTCCCCTCTCTCTTTATTTCCTCCCTTTCTTTCTAATGTTTCTCTCTCTACTCACTTCCTAAACTTTCTCCCTCCTCTCGTCTCTCTTTCTCTTTTCGCCATTGTCCTCCATTGTTTATTAAGACAATTACATGAAACTGGAATTCCTTTTATAATCTAAAAGTCTGTCTCAATTGTTAATCAGATTTGTTTTGTCCTATATACACTGGTTAGGCATGTATAAACTATTGTAGTTCGTCTGAAATGATTTGTATTTTTAACTCTAGTTGTCAGCAAAAGGGACAACTCAAAATGTGAACTACTTATCGGAAATATAACTGTCTGGGGTTGTATTGTTGCAGATGACGGCGAATGTAAGAGAGAAATCCGAACGGAGAATGCTATTAAAAACGGTTAAGTGAATATGCCATTGAAAATGTCGTTAGAAAAAAAGAAATGAGCGCTGGACTTATATATAATAATATAATACTAGTTTTAACCCGTGAAAATGTTACGGTTTTCCTATTTTGATATTCTGTTGAATTTTAATTCTTAAGTTAATGATTGAGTAAGCTCATGGCGAGTTCTGCGACAAGAAAATATCCGTAGAAATTTCCCAATCGTGTCATTAAATATTTGAGCTTAACAAAATATTTCAATAACAGTCATAAATATGAATGCTGCTTGTTATTTTAAGAAGTAAGGGGATACAAATGAAAAAAAATTGAAATTAACAACTTTTTCCACCTCACTGAAATAGTCATTAAACACTTCTTTCTTTTTTCTTTCTTTCTTTTCTTTCTTTCATTCTTACTTTCTTTCTTTCTTCTTTCACTGAAACCAAGTAGTCTTTTTTCCACGCGAACGAAACAGAATAGTTCATTATTTCGGAAGTATTAGCAAGAGACGTTAAACGCTTTCTTTCTTTCTTTCTTTCTTTCTTTATTTCATTCTTTCTTTCTTCTTTCGCTGAAACCAAGTAGTCTTTTTTCCACGCAAACGAAACAGAATAGTTCATTATTTCTAAAGTATTAGCAAGAGACGTTAAACGCTTTCTTTATTTCATTCTTTCTTTCTTTCGTTCTTTCTTTCTTTCTTCTTTCACTGAAACCAAGTAGTCTTTTTTCCACGCGAACGAAACAGAATAGTTCATTATTTCGGAAGTATTGGCAAGAGACGTTAAACGCTTTCTTTCTTTCTTTCTTTCTTTTGTTTATTTCCTTCTTTCTTTCTTTCTTTCTTTTTCTCACTTAGTGTTTTTCCTCCTCTTGCTACGTGATCAAAACGAAACAGTCCTTTATCTATAAGGTGCTGACAAGACGTAAAACTCGTATGAACTAACGAAGTGAATGACAAGTACATTTATAATAGGATTATGCAAGGAAGATGAAGAAAAGACTTGAAGCGACAGAGATGTAATTCTACTGATGACTGTTGAAAATATCACCGACACATACTATGAGAAAAGTGGAAGTTTTAAGCAAAATAAGAACTACAAGGAGACTGCTGGTACTAACCAGGATGAGACAGCTGGAATATTTGGGACGCGCAATAGGAAAAGATGACTTGAAGAATTTAACAATAACCGCGCAAATTAAAGCCAATGAAAAAGAGCGCTTATCCTGCTTGACAAATGTGATTCAAAGGACGGCGATTCAAGTATCTTAAATACAACGAAAGGTCGTAAATTGTAATCATGGGAAGAGCCGTTTCTACGCAGAAAACTTTCGGCATTCATTAACTGAACAGTTGGCGTCACTGTCGGTTGAAATTTAGAAAATATTTTTCTTAAAGTATCTTTTCAGGAAAAATAGACTTCTCAAGTCGCTCTTTTAGTGGCAGTTTCTATTGTGATGTCCTCCCTTTAATGAGTCTATTGTGGACTCTTCCACTTACTATAAAATTAGTAGGAGAGTAAGCCTCGTCGTTCTTATCTACAGCTTGATAGACAAAGTCGGTAATAACTGCTTTGGCGGTTGACCCGAAAGAAATCAATACAAAGTGAGTTGCTTAACCAATTCAGAGTCTCTAGTATTTTGCCAAAAGAGGTAAAAAACTAATAGAACGATAATTCGAGGAATCAGAAGGTTCACCAGAGTTCTTAAAGACAGGAACTACGGAAGATGATTTCCAACAAGCTGGAAAGCAAGACGCAGCAAGGCGTTTGTTGTAGAGTTTGTAGAGAAGAGGAGCCAGTTTAGGAGCCCATTTCATTCGAACAAATGTCTTGTGGGGATCTAGTTTAGAGTCTTGAAGAAATATATTGAAAAGGCCAGGAAAATGAATTCAGTAAATAAACGAAAATAGAAAGAGGTGTAAGACAAGGATGTGTCTTCTCACCGGACTTATTCAATCGATACAGTGAGGCGATTCTGAGAGAATTAGAAGGATTTCATTCTTGTTACTAAAATGGCGAAATGTTTACTTGCTCAAGATCACTGTCTCGCAGTGTTGCCACTTGCTCATGTCTGGCAATACGCACTTCAAAAATTCCCGTTTTTTGGTGTGACCAAAAAAAAACGGAATTTATCCATTTGTGATTTTTTCTTGTGGGGCTATCTCAAGAGTAAAGTTTACACAACTCGACCAAAGTCTCTGGATGAGTTAAAACAGAGAATTCAAGATGAAATTCACAGTATCCCAGCTGAGATGTTGCAGCAGTCAATGAGGAATCTCAACAGCAGATTTCAAGAATGCATTCGTACAGGAGGACGCCATCTACAGAACGTAATTTAAAAAGAATGGAAATTCCATCATTGTTTCTTAAATGGCATGTTTTAAGGTTTCAATTACTATGAAATAAATATTTTTCTTCCATCACTCTTGGTTTTATTGGATTGTTAAAAAGTTCCCGTTTTTTTGTGTCACCCTGTATTTCAGGTTCAATGAAAGTGAAGATAAACTATGGAGGATGCTAAGGGATATAATTTAATATCTAATAAATGGAAGTGAGTAAATGTCATTGTTGTTGCTGATATTTTTTATAATGTATTTATTATATATATTGTTTCAGTGTGAGATATTAATTTATGTATTATATATTTTAAATAATAGGAGGTTTCGAATTTAACCATTTTCTTTTAATTTAAAACTTTTTTAGTCATATATGTTGGCTTGGGATAAGAGTATATATTTTAGGAAGGGAGATTTTTTTTTTTAAATCCTGTACGCAGATTTACATTTTGGTAATATTCGATAGCGACAGTCTCAAGAACTTTCCGTCTAATTAAGTTACTTTCTCTTAATAAATGTGGCCATTACTCTTTTAATAAATGTGGCCATTACTCTTTTAATAAATGTGGCCATTACTCTTTTAATAAATGTGGCCTTCTTTAGATCGAAGTTGTGGTTTGAAACGAGTAATGAATATTGTACCAGAAGTTATTTTACCAATTTCATCCTTTCCCTATTACTGTTTGCCTGACAAATACAATCTCCAACGGTTTAAGTGTAGCGTCAATCGACATCTCCAGTTGCCTTGATCTATCCACTTCCCTTCTCCACATCCTTTCATTTTTCATTCCTATCTGCTCTTGCTCCAAATCTTCTGTAACTCCCATTGCCTTGATCGACCCACTGTCTTTCTCTTTCTCCACATCCTCTCCTTTGCCTCTCTCCAACCTTTCTTTAACCCCTGGCGTGATAGTGGCCTCCAGCCTTGCTTGGGGTGATACGCTTAAAAAAAAAAAAAAATATTAACTTCATATTTTTCTGTGCGCCGTGTCCCTTGAGGATCTGGGTGATTATAGTTTACGGCATCTTTCAAACCTTTCCCACTCTTAGTAAGGGATCTCTTTTTTCCCATCCCTCTCCTGGCTGCCGTTTGATCTGGGTTTTCATTCGCACGGAACCTTCTTTTCCTCGTTGCAGTATTGGTTATTTCGATTGCAATCTGATTCTCTGTTGGCGGAAATTTCTTTTTTGCGACGCATACTGGTTCCGTATGCCCTAAGCAATAATAAACTTGAGAAGAACTCGAAATTGATCGTTACATTTAAATATTGCATTACCTTTTAAAAGTTCAATGATAATTCTTCTGCCGCCAATTAATTTAAAGAAAATTTGATGTACGTAGGTCCTAACTTTCCGTACAAACAATTATTTTTATTTCATGGGTGACTTTCGCAATTAATTTCGATTATTCCCAAATTTTTACCCAACTTATAAAAATTGTTATCGTACAAATAAATTCGTCGCAAAAATCACGTAAACAAATCGCCGAAAACAACTGCAGTAATGAAAACTTGGGAATTCAAAATTTCTGTAACATGAGCTATTGAAAGTTAGAGCGTTGTGCCCCTTCAATTGAAAGAGTGTGACACAGTGACACACTGACATTCGCATTTATTATATATATGTAATGTTCTATTATGACATGTCTCTAATTTTGTATTTAGATATTGTACATAATTAGGTTACAAGGTTGTATTTCATATGAATACTACCTTATAAAAAATGAGATGTTATTGAGTGCGGGCCTAGTATCATAGATTAGGAGAAGGGTTCATGAGACCCTTGCACCGGCCCTGATCTGTAGTTAGATAACAGAAGCACTAGATCTGATGTATTCAATACACAGACGAATAGTAGACATATAAATGAATATACGCGGTACTTATCAAAGATTCCAAGTATAGATAGTGGGAAATGGCTTCTGAAGTGTGAAAGAAATTTATCCTAATCTATATTTGCCGATATAAGGATTGCGGCACAATAAACTAAAATAGGAAAGCATTTTTAGTGACATCTCCAATTAAAAACGTTTTTTTTAACTAATCTTCACCCAATACAGGGCCCAAGAGCCACTCAAGGTAGAGGGTTACAGTGTGGTGTTGTATGAACGTAAGAGGGTGTAAGAAGTGAAGTTCTTGAGGGCTACACAGGAAAGATAACAGCTAAGTCTAGACTTTAAAAGGTCAAGATTTAATTAGAAATAACATTCCAGAGTTCAGTCGGAGATTTTAGAAGTATAATGAAAGTTTATTTTAGAAGGAACCGGGAATCGAATCTTAAACATGAAGCAAGAGATACACTTTTACTTCTGTTGAAAAAACAGGGGAGGAGTGTGAACGTGACGATGGCATCAAAATTTTATAAACAACAATTGAAAAGTCAAATTATATTATGTTTGTAACTTAAAATTTCTAGTTACAATAAATTTAACTTAGAATATATATATATAAAGAACGTTAAACATATCATAAATGTCTTTAAAAATATATATATATATATATATATATATATATATATATATATATATATATATATATATATATATATATTTATTTATTTATTTATTTAAAGACATTTATGATATGTTTAACGTTCTTTTTATAGATACAAGTATTTAAGCAAATGCTCTGTTTTATAATAAACAGTATTAAAAAACATTTACCGGCCTGAATGTCCGAGAAATTTTCAGGCCGGTAAATGTTATTTAATACTGTTTATTATAAAACAGAGCATTTGCTTAAATACTTGTAAATATATATATATATATATATATATATATATATATATATATACAAATCCCAAGAACCTTTTGAACCAGAAATCCAGTTATGAGTCCTTGTATACATACTAAAGATTCCTCTTAAGCACATATGAGGCTAGATAAAAAAAATTCAATTACCCCCCACCACCACCAATACATTTATCATACTCTTTTCTTCTCTTCCCACTTCTTCTCCTCCTTCCTCCTCCCCCTCCCTTTCTATCAGCCCCAACGTCGGGCGTTTGTTTATTTATTTTTAAAAAATGATATAGCGTTTATTATTATTTTTAAATAAAGCGTTGGGAGGACAAATGATAAAAATCGCCTGAGGATACCGTAAAGTTGAAACCAAGGTAGCGAAATCAACTGATCGCCTAATTTTTAAAGTTAAAAGCCCTACAAGTTTTTTTTGTTTTTGTTTTTTTCAACCGTGTATTGAGCACTTTTTAATACTACTGCTTCCTGGTGGGACTCAACTCTGACCATTATCTTTTTATATATATATATATATATATATATATATATATATGTGTGTGTGTGTGTGTGTGTGTGTGTGTGTGTGTGTGTGTGTGTGTGTGTGTGTGTGTGTGTGTTTTTGTGTGTGTGTCATACTTAAAGATTTCTTTCTGATTCACAAATACATTTCCCCAGTTATGTCAGCCGGATGTGACCGCTAAGAAAGCAAAACACAAAATAAGGAAGTCGTCTTCCGCGCAGGGTTTCGGCGCATCACACCCAGTTCACAAAACGTTCGTCCCAGGTTTGGGCCTCTCGGTCTGGAGATTCGGTGGTAATACGCACCGGCTATGCCAGAAATACTTGACAAAATCCAAAGAAGGATCTGTAATATTATAGGTCCTGACCTAGCATCTCGGCTTCAATTACTTTCCCTCCACAGTAGCGTAGCATTCCCGTGGTTTTTGTAGAAATATTTTCATGGCAATTCTTCTGGTGAGCTTTCTTCTTTGTTACCTCGACTTCATGAATTTATGCCTAGCACTAGATTGGCAGTTAGGTCCCATCCTTTTACTGCTGTAATTGTTAAATTTAAGTTCTTTTTTAATGGGTTTTCTCTCTCTCTCTCTCTCTCTCTCTCTCTCTCTCTCTCTCTCTCTCTCGTGCTTCTCGTCTGTGGAACTCTCTTCCGGTTTCTCTGTCAAGTACAATCTTCAAAAGTTTAAATGCAACACGACAATCGTCATATTTCTTTTTTGTATTTATTTATTTTTTTGTACCCTGTTCTTTTATTGTCAATTCTTTCTCGGCAAACTGTTTTGTCTTAGTGGCTTTATTGCCTTGCTTGTGGTAAAATTACGTAAACGATGTTTTTGATAGAAATTGATACACTTTGACGGCGGCCATTTTATAACTAAGGTTTTTACTGTGTCCGTCTATTTTACCTGAAGTACTAGTCGCGACAGACACTCTCACGCTTTCCTTGAGTTCGGACTGAAGTTCAATGCGTGCAGCTGACGATAATTCATTTACATTGAGTCATTTTTAAAACATCGCCGCCCACCATATGATCGCATCCTCAGTATTTGACGAAATGCTTGGGTGACATTTTGTGGCAAATCTGCTTGTATCAGTCAGTATGCGTTAATTAGTAAATATAACAACCGGTTTTTGTTTACGAAGCAACTTTCTTCCCAAACCACGTCATCACGTAACATGGGGGCGCAAGGTCACGTGATGCTGGCTAATTAACTTCTCGTTAACACCTGAGAAAGTCGCGACTTTGTCTGGGATTTAACTCGTTTGGTGACATAAGAGGTTTGTATCGTATGAACTCATTTGGCCCGATGATCCTACTTCATTGGAAGATTTACTTGGATTAACGAATTTAACGAATTTTTTTATTGTTCAGAGAGTGAAGTCAACCTACCAGTAAAGTTGCCGTAATTTCTTACTGGTCACGAAAGAAACTTGCAATCTAGCCTCATCCCGAGGGAATATTACGCCTCAAACAATGCCGAGAAACTGTAGATCTGGAACTGAACATGCCGGCTTGTCACCAACGAGTACTATTTGACCATTAAATAAAATTCTTTAACGATATTAATTTTCAGGAGATGTATGGCTAGATAACCACTTGACTGAATACTGATAACCTACTTCCCGAAAGGCAAATATTTTTATAAAATATTTTACCTAATGATGCAATCAATTAATATTAGTGAAATTATATAATTTGACCTCATATATATATATATATATATATATATATATATATATATATATATATATATATATATATATATTGGTTTGCCCTACTGAGCGCATTGAGCACATTGCTTAGTTATTTTACTTTACTCGCATCGCATTTTTTTTTGGGACTCTGGACTTTGATTCTAGACGATTATTTTCGCCGAAAGTACATGTTCTTAGTTCTTTCTTTTTTTCCCTTGGGTATTGGCTTGTTCATTTACAAGCCGAAACACCTAAGGTATTGCCGGACGAGTATAGCTACTTATATTTATAAGATTATTAATATTATATATATATATATATATATATATATATATATATATATATATATATATATATATATATAAAACATTAATACGTTACTCAAAAATCAAAAAACAAATAGAGTAAATAAAAATATACAAAATAAAAATAATTAAATAAATAAAAAACAAATGAATTAATCCAAATAAATTAATGAACAAATTAACAAATCGCCCCCGCTAAAATAACCGCTAGAACTAATAAAAATAAGCATGGATAATCAAAAAGAAGTAAAAAGAATAAATCCAAATAAATAAAAAAAATTAAAAACTGTCCTCCGCCAAAATAACCCAATAGACTACGGCAAGCAATCTAAACATTGAACGAATAAATAGCTTTAATTGTCTTCCCAAACCAAGACTATTAAATAAGTGACGTAATCAATTCCCCCCACAAAATGTTTACTACGTTAATAAAACATCAAAAACCGAAAAGGATAAATAATGCAAAATTGACCGAAACAAATAAATAAATATAAACAAAAAAGCCACTCCCGAAAGAATAACCGCGAGAGTAGATTATCCACAATGCACCACTGAACCATATAAATAAATAGTCGAGGAAAAATCCAACATTCGCGGCCTGACGATTGCGCCTAGCATGAAACAGCCTGTCGCCTCTGAGTGTTGACTTCAGTGTTCGATTTTATATTTATATTTACATACGCTCTATCTCTGATATTGAACACTTTATCCCATAAATATAGCACACCTTAAAACTATATTTCTTCATATATATATATATATATATGTGTGTGTGTGTGTGTGTGTGTGTGTGTGTGTGTGTGTTTGGGCAGTAAACCTTCTTCTATACAAGTTTCATTGACGACGACTGACAAAGTATTGTGATTAAGTTTTATTAAATTTTTTGTTGTGTTCTTATAAGTATTTTCTTTTAAGGTGTGTAAAAACTGTCGGAATATATCCAAGTGATTTCGGCTATTCTCTCAATCATTATCAAGGATTTTTTTTAAACTATAAAATATGTGTATAGTGAGGGGGGATTATTTTTTTCGTTATTTTTGGTTCACCACAGCTGTAGCCTGGTATTGAACTCACAACTCTTTGGGTCTAGTTACTGGATCTAACCAACGTCTTTATCTACTGGACCTCAAACTTGGGGTGTTTAGTTAAAGGGAAATAACTGAGACATCCAGAAGAGGCATGGCATGTGGAAATAGAACAATCTACCGCCCGGTGGATGAAATAAAGGGTTCGATCCGAAATTCTGATCACCCGAAGAAGGCCGGAACGTACAACAGCCGAAACGTTGTGAATATGGCAATGAAAATGAGGATAACAGTCCGAATAATGTAAATAATGTAAGCAAGAATATATTTAAAAAAAAATTATATTAAAGAATAAAAAAGTTAAAGAAAAATACCTTATCCATTTATAACTTTAAAGATAAGTTAAATTATTAAGAAAATCAAACCCTACTAAGTGTATATATATATATTTTGGAACACCCTGTATGTATATATATATATATATATATATATATATATATATATATATATATATATATATATATATATATATATATATGATGGACTCTCCCGTCGAACTCGACGTATGAGGGTCAGACAGATCAGCTCCCAGAAACTGAAAGCCTGACACCCGCACAGGATTTGATTATAGTGGTGAAGGCTTTGTGCAGGGCCATCCACACTTCTTGGAGGGACGAATACAGGGACCTGGTGCAACGAATGCCACAAGGTCACCAAACGACCCTCCGCAGGTTTTGAATTCAGAGTTGTCCTTCTCCTAGACCAGTTGCCATCCAAGGCTATAGAACCCAGTCTGTCCTGCTATTTACCCATAGTTGGAGGGAGACGAATAGGATTCACACCTTTCCCAAGGGTATTAGCACGTAAGTGAATGTAATGGATTCGACTGGAATTCGAACTCGGCTCTCCGATTCCTCAATACAAGCCGTTATCCATTTTATATATCCGTGCATTTTTATATATATATATATATATATATATATATATATATATATATATATATATATATATATATATATATATATATATATATATATATATATATCAATGTAAATTTACAGAGCATTATATATATATATATATCAATGTAAATTTACAGAGCATTATATATATATATATATCAATGTAAATTTACAGAGCATTATATATATATATATATATCAATGTAAATTTACAGAGCATTATATATATATATATATATATATATATATATATATATATATATATATATATATATATATATATAATGCTCTGTAAATTTACATTGAGCACTATTGAGCAAAAATAAAAATATCTATAAGAACACCGGATTTTATATCTTACTGTTCTTTCTTTTTATTTATATATATATATATATATATATATATATATATATATATATATATATATATATATATATATATAGGGTGTTCCAAAAGTCTTGGCCACATTTTGACATTGAATATCTCGAAAACTATTAAGGACATAAAAAGGCGCCCGACATATTCTGAAAGAATTTAATCTCAGGTTTTACATGGAATGTTCAAAGATGTTAAATGTGAACACCTTTGGTCACACGGCACACATCAAATCCCGCCATCTTCCAACTTCTCTGGCATTGCAATGCAAGTCACGACGAGCTGGTTTATCAGTGTCCTGCAACTGTTGGGTTAACTGTAGCTTGTAAGGTGTCATGTGCAGTCGTCTTTTTTAATACACGCCAAACAGTTGTTATAGGAAGCTGAGGTTCCTTACTGGCTCTTCTGATCGATTTACGGGGGCTCCGCTCGAAGGCAGTGCGAACTCGCTCAACAGTCTCATCTGATGTTGAGGGGTGTCCCGTTCTCTTATCTGGGCACAAACACCCATCCTTCATGAATTTACCATACCATCTCAATATGGACTTCCTTTCTGGTGCCTCTTTTAGGAATTTTGTGCAAAATGCACGTTGAACAAGTGTCCAATATTCGGTTTTTGCAAATTCAAGGACGCAAGACACCTTTTCTGTTTGAGTGAACGCCATTAGTGGATCTGAAAAAAAAATCATTAGCATTACAAAAAACTTAATGAATTTAGCTTTTAAATGGTACCAATTTCATTTTACTACCATTCATAGTTCAGCAGATATGAGGACTTGAAATGTGTCCAAGACTTCTGGAACACCCAGATTTATTCTACATTCAACATCATCACTTGATAAGACACTGGGAGTGTTGAAACAAAATGGCTATTCTTGTAGTGATTTTATAACATATTTATGTTATAATATTTAAATAAATGATTATATATATATATATATATATATATATATATATATATATATATATATATATATATATATAAGTGCCGTGGAGATGTCTCCTGTCTCGTCACCTATTTGTGTGTGTATATATCTAAATATGCCTGGGTGCTTATGTATTATAATCTGAGTGTGTATATTGTCTTCCGCGAGAGGTGAACATCCTATTCATACACTTGGAATTAAAATGTATACATTTTTGTCTGGAAGACCAGTTGAAATTAGCGTCTGTTCTAACGTAGTGTCAATGAAAAAGTATAATAAATTGAATAACATATGTATTTTTTCTTTCCTCATCAGTAGGTTTATAATTTTAAACTTAATAGAGATTAAATTTAGATTTTAAAATTGGTAATTTTTACCTTTAATTTTAATATCAAATTTTATCATATAATTTAATACTTATTGGTTAGAATAAATTCTATTTTAGTAAAACTCCCAACTTTAAAGCTTTTAATAGCTATTATAACCTTACTTCGTTGTCAAGTTTTTGAATTCCCGTGTACTTGTATTTTGATTTGTCATTCCTGCTTATGTAACAGCGTTTCCCCTAACGAAGGATCATTAATTAATTTGGAACTTTTAAAACCCTTTATTCTACATTCAACATCATCACTTGATAAGACACCGGAGGTATTGAAACAAAATGGCTATTTTTGTAGTGATTTTATAACATATTTATGTTATAATTTTTAAATAAACAATTATATATATATATATATATATATATATATATATATATATATATATATATAAATGATAAGAGTCGACTAGTTTGAACAGTACTGAAATGTTTTTTAACACTAAATGAACAATGAAAAGAATTATCCATTACAACCTCAGCTAAAGTATTTGCCTGCATTGACCTGAAATAAGGGTATGATTTTCTTTTTTATAATTACGTCATGATTCCTCGAAATTGCAACTCCACATTTTCGTTATCAAAGGTCAAATATGATGAACTTATAAACAATGTCCGGCTTTGAGCCATAACATTAATTAATTGATAGGTAAAATATTTTATAAATTTTTTTTTTTCTGGGAAGTAGGTTATCAGTATTCAATCAGGTGGTTATCTAGCCATGCATCCCCTGAAAATGGATATCGTTAAAGAATTTTATTTAATGGTCAAATAGTACTCTTTGGTGACAAGCCGGCAAGTTCAGTTCCAGATCTACAGTTGCTCGGCATTGTTTGAGGCATAATATTCCCTAGGGATGAGGCAGAATGAATGCGCGAGATTTAATCCTGCCTTTTTGTTCAAGATCGTCTCTTACCCGAACAAGTTAATTCAGGTAACAGACATTTCCCTGTAAATAAAATAAATGAAGATATAAACAGAAAGACAAAGTGACAGGAGTATACAAAATCGGGGGGATATTTGTGCAAAAAAAAATTATCAATGACTGCATACATTCCCCGGAATTGTTCTTTCATTTTTTTTCTCGGAGATCTCACTATTTCTCGGATTTTTGAGATCTCACTATTTCTCGGATTTTTGAGATCTCACTATTTCTCGGATTTTTGAGATCTCACTATTTCTCGGAATTTTGTGATCTCACTATTTCTCGGATTTTTGAAATCTCATTATTTCTCGGATTTTTGAGGTCTCAATATTTCTCGGATTTTTGGGATCTCACTATTTCTCGGATTTAGGGGATATCACTATTTTTCGGATTTTTGAGATCTCACTATTTCTCAGATTTTTGAGATCTCACTATTTTTCGGATTTTTGAGATCCCACTATTTCTCAGATTTTTGTGATCTCACTATTTCTCGGAGTTTTGGGATCTTACTATTTCCCGGATTTTGGAGATCTCACTATTTCTCGGATTTCTGGTTGAGAAAAAGGGATACAAATATGGGTGCACGCAATAAGGATAATTGTATTACTGTTAATTTGGGATTAATGGATTAAGTGTTTTATGATTTATTTTGAATATTATTTAACTTGGAAGGATCAGTCTATGTAAGGATTAACGCTAAAAGAAATCAGAGAGCTGAGTTCGTTTACATTCATTTAAAAAAATATCTAAAGGAAAGGCATGAATCCATCTACCCAGCCCAGAACCAAATTAAAAAAGAAAAAGGGCGAGAAGTAATACAGAGTTTTCCTTCAAGACGGCCTGCGACTTCAAGGCAAGCGAGCCCTTTCAGCAAGAAAAAAAGGTCAAGTGGGAATTCCGTTTTCCTTCACCTGGACTTGTGGGTACTTCAAGGCCAGCGAGCCAGTCAGCAAGAAAAATGGAGAGTAGGAATTAAATGTTTTCCTCCACCTAGACTTGTAGCGTCTTCACAGCCAGCGAGATCTGTCAGCAAGAAAAAGGGCGAGTAGAAATTCAGTGTTTTTCTTCGCTTAGACAGGTGAGGAATTCAAGGCCAGCGAGCCCTGTCAAAATGAAAAAGGGTGAATAGGAATTCAGAGTTTTCCTTCTCCTAGGTTTGGGGCTATTTGCAGTCAGCGAGTACTCTCAGCAAGAAAAAGCGCGAGAAGTAATTCAGATTTTACCTTCTCCTAAGGAGGTAGCGACTTCAAGGTCAGCAAGGCGTACCAACAAGAAAAAAATGAGCAGGAATTCAATGTTTTCCTTCTCTTCACAATCGGGTTGCCCTGGCAGCAAGAAAAAGCATGAGTAGTAATTCAGAGTTTCCTTCTCCTTGACTGGTGGCCTCTTCGCAGTCAGCGAGCCCTGTCAGTACTAAAAAGGGCGAGTAGGAATTCAGTGTTTTCCTTCACTTAGACAGATGTTGGATTCAAGGCCAGCGCGTCCTGTCACCAAGACAAATGTCGAGCAAAAATTCTCCCCCTAGACTTGTGGGCCTTTAAGGCCAGCGTGTCCTATCAGCAAGAAAAAGGTCGAGTAAGAATTCGATGTTTCCTCCCCCTAGACTTGTGGGGTCTTAACAGTCAGCGGGTTCTCAAAGCAAGAAAAAGGTCGGGTAGGAATTCGATGTTTCCTCCCCCTAGACTTGTGGGGTCTTAACAGTCAGCGGGTTCTCAAAGCAAGAAAAAGGTCGGGTAGGAATTCGATGTTTCCTCCCGCTAGACTTGTGGGGTCTTAACAGTCAGCGAGTTCTCAAAGCAAGAAAAAGGTCGAGTAGGAATTCGATGTTTCCTCCCCCTAGACTTGTGGGGTCTTAACAGTCAGCGGGTTCTCAAAGCAAGAAAAGGGACAGTAGGAATTCATGGATTTCCTTCTCTTAGGTGGTGAATTCAATGCCTGCGAGCCATGTGAGTAAGAAAAAGATCGAGCAGAAATTCAATGTTTTCCTTCTCCTAGACTGGTGGCGATTTTAACGCCAACAAGCCCAGTCAGCAAGGAAAAGGGCGAGTAGGAATTCACTGTTGTCCTTCTCTCAGACTTGTTGCGACCTCAATCATGCTAGCTCAGTCAGCAAGCAAAAAATCAGACAAGTATATATTCAGTTTTCTTCTCTTAGACTCATTATTTCAGATCAAGCGAGTCCAGTCTGCAAGTAGGAATTTAGAGATTTCCTTCTCCTAGGCTGGTTGCGTCTACAATGCCAGCGAACTCCGACAGCAAGAAAACACGATGAAATCATAAAATGCATTTTTATAGTAAAAATAACAGTAACACTTTTTTTTATATGTAAACCTACCAATAATACCTCCTTATATTAAACTTACCAACAATACGTTTTATCCGTAATTAAATGCATACAATTGGGTTTAAAATATTTAGATTTTGGCATTAAATAAGGCCAAGAAACTGATATGCTGCGAAGCAAAATCAGTCAACCAATCAAATTATTATTATTTCTGTTTTACTTTTTTGATGTTATTATCTTTTCGGTTGATTTCTCGCAAGGTACTGCTACCTCGATCCCTACAATTTTGGCTTGTTGAAGTCCAGTGTCAACTGTTATCTTCGCCACATATTCCCATACACTGAGCTTCATACTCTATAACACTCTACTTCGAGTGGCTCTTGGGTCTTGCACAGGGTGAATATCATGGTATATAAAAAAAAAAGAAATTTCTGTGTTATAATCGTTTTCTTCCGGGTCCCAACCAGAAACTTAATGTCAGAAATGGCACCATGACAATTTCTACTGATCATTTTTGTCAAAAAAAAAAATGAATAAATTACACACCCTAAGAGGACACCCATTTTACACAGATAAATCCCTTTCTAAGTTGTGAGCTGTACTTGAGAGAACAATTGTTTGTATTTCTTTAAGGCATTGGGCTATCGAGGATGCCTTCAAGGAGTCTATAAGAACCTTTTCCGGTCAAGCTCAGGATCCAACCACAACTGGAATTATTGATGTTTTCATTTACACTGAGTCATTTTTAAAACATCGCCGCCCGCCATCTGATCGCATCCTCAGTATTTGACGAAATGCTTGGGTGACATTTTGTGGCAAATCTGCTTGTATCAGTCAGTAAGTAAATATATCAACACACATTTTTAAGACTTCCACTTCAAGTTCGTTGTAGTTTCATAGTTTTTAGGGGAATCTTCAAAAATACATTGCAATCTGCCAGAACTACTGTTCCTGTAACCGATGCTGGGTGATGTTCATACCAGTGTTTATTAACATTGTTATGGTAATTTACCGATGCACAGATGGACTCTCCCAGTTATCAATAAGAAAGCACATTTTTTGTTTTGTGGTCTTTGATCCCGATGCCTGGGTGCTTAGCTTTAATTGTTCTGCCTGTGTTTATTATAAAGTCCTATAAAAGTTTTACAAGTCCTATATCAGTAACCGGATCTGGGTTGATGTTTAACCAATTTCTTACAGTTTCCTTGTCATAAAAGTAACAGATTTTCTAGTGCACATGTTGGCTTACATTGTCCTATTAGTCAGGTGCTAATGACGTGCAATCTGATGGTCAATTGTTTCTGAATATTCATCATGCATTTGGGGTTAACACAATTATTTCGGTATTTTTGATAAATTCTAGTTAGAAAGCATTGGCCATGCGCATTAAAAATTAAAAAAATCTTTCGGTTTTAGCTTTTTAACCCTGCATTACGCAACCGATGATAGATATGGGGTTTGTCTCTTACAGCTTGTTTGGCTTCATTGACCATGAAGAGCCTTATCTCTTGCCATCGTTTCTGTATTTGGTTCATTGTATTTGCTTTTCTTTTCTTTTTTTAAGTATCTTTTTAGATTTCTTTATTATTATCATCATCATCATTATATTTCGATTTCGACTAGGGTCACATAATCTACCAAGTCTATGGGAAGACCTAAGGCAGGTAGTGGGGTGTTGTTATGGTTATATTTCATGATTTGTTTTTCTAACTCCCATAACGTCACCAGCGTTACATGGATAAAGTTCTTAGTGACTTATGTACCTGTGCTGTACTTATCAAGGCATTTTTTTGTCTTTCTCTTAAGCTGGGATTTCCAGGGATTTTTTTTTCAATCTGTTGTTGTGTTCCTTTTTTTACCATTCCAAGCGCACCTACTATGACTGATACTATTCTTGCTTTCAATATCTACATTTTTTTCTATTTCAATTTCTAGGTTTTTATAGTTCAGTAATTTATTCAAATTCCTTCGTTACTATGTTACAGTCCAATTGGCAAGCCATATCAATTAGTAGGCAATTTTTTTCTTTTCGGTTTTTGACAATTCTGACAGGCCTATTTAGTTCAATCTTCCTCTCTGTGAAGATGGTGTAATTCTATAGAATTGTGATGATTTCTGTTTTTGTAATCGGTGCTGGGTGATGTTCATACCAGTGTTTATTAACATTGTTATGTTAATTTACCCATGCATAGATGGACTCTCCCAGTTATAAATTAGAGTAGGTACTGCTTTTTAGAGAGTGTAGTTTCCTGCAGTCAGCTCTGACAGTCGGAATTAATATTCTTGCTCGTTTGTATATGATTTTATTACTGATTTTCTGTTGATATATTTGTTTAACTCAGTTCCTCTCTTTGTGCCTTTATTTCTGGCTCCAACGAGGCCCTGACTGCTGGAAGTCCTCATCCATTGTTCCTGTCAGAACTCTGACGACCCCTCCGACCCTTCTAATTACCGCCCCTCTTCGGCAAAGTCTTCGAAACCCTTATCAACACCGAAGTGGTTAACCACCTTACATCACATGATCTGCTCTCAGACAAACAATATGGATTCCGCTTTGCCCGATCCACAGCTGATGTGCTTACGGCCATCACTGAATTTGTCTAGCAAGCTCTCCATAATAACGGAGAAGCTCGCGCCGTGGCCCTTGACATCTCCAAGACGTTTGATAGGGTTTGGCATGCCGGCCTTCTTCGCAAGCTTCAGGGATATGGTATTACAGACCGATTGTTGGACATAATGCAATCATTCCTGTCAAACCGTGAATTGAAGGTCGATCTCAATGGATTCTCCTCCAGCTCCTATCCCACGAACGCAGGTATTCCGCAAGGCTCCATCCTAGGCCCTACCCTGTTCCTTATATTCATAAATGATCTTCCTGACGACATTGATTCCTAAGTCGGCATCTATGCGGATGACACCATAATTTACTCCTGCCTCAGAAACAAATCTAGTGCAGCTGACAAAATTAACCTGGCTGTTCGTCTCGAAAAGGACCTTTAATTGGTTGTCAACTGGGGCAGGAATTGGCTGGTTAACTTTAACGCCTCCAAAACACAACTGCTCTCTATTAATCACCACAGGGATCCTTCCCTGCATCCCATTAGAATGTCTGAAGCTCAACTTCTCGAGAGCTCCTCTCTGCGGCTGCTCGGTCTCACGCTGTCTGCTGACCTGAGATGGAACAAATACATTGAGTCGATAACTTCATCCACCGCAAGGAAAGTTGGCTCCTTGTGCCGGGCCAGGAAATTCTTCTCCCCTGAATCGATCCTCCAAATTTACAAATCAACCATCCGCCCTTGCATGGAGTATTTCTGCCATATATGGTCTGGAGCCCCTTCTGTTTGCCTCAAGGTTCTTGATAAGATCCAGAGACGGGTATGCAATGTAATTGGCCCTGATCTGGCTTCTCGTCTGCAGTCTATCTCTCACAGACGCACCGTCGCCTTTCTCTCTGTCTCTTTTATAAATATTTCCATGGTAATTGCTGCGATGAGATGCTATGGCTGGTTCCCAGGCTCCATGAATTCAAGCGTCCTACGAGGCTGGCATCCCATTCCCACCGTTTCACTTTTGAAACTGTTAAATGTAGACGTCTCTTCTACTCCAATAGCTTCATATCTCGCACTCCACGCCTGTGGAACTCCCTTCCCTATTCCTGTTTCCCTGACAACTATAATCACCAACTATTCAAGTGTAACGTCAATCGACATCTCCAGTTGCCTTGATCTATCCTCTATCCTTCTCCACATCCTTTCCTCTAACACTCCTATTTGCTCTCGCTCCAAATCCTCTCTAACCCCTTGCGTGCTAGTGGCTTCCAGCCTTGCCAGGGGTGAAAAAATTTTTAAAAAAATTGTCCAGTGTTAGTATTGCCTCACGATTCACAATTTTTATATTCATTTGGCGTAATTACAGAATATGATGAGATTAGATGGTCTATGATTTCGTGAGATTTGTCACAGAACCTGCATTTTGAATCCACACTCTTTACGTATGAGATTTATTATTATTATTATTATTATTATTATTTTCATTGCTTTCATTTCATACTGTTTATACAATTAAATGTTTTGCTTCGCAAATAATTTAACCTTTTACTCTAAAAATTAATGAATGCTTTGATACGCAAATAAATAAATTTTCTGCTTTTCAAATGAAACTTTTGGTTCTCAAAAAAATCTCTTCTATTGAAACCTTGTGCTAAAAGAGCTAAAAGTGAAAAAAGAATTTTTGTTTCTTCAAATAAGAAAATATAAAGGAGACGAAAAATTTTATTTTAAATAAAAACAAAATCTACTGTTAATTTGCATGTAACATCATGTCGTCCTATACTATAGACCTACTTATGGTGTAGTTAAAGAACAAAACTGAATGCCTTTTTCAAAATGTTTAAATTTCAGAACTTTTGGGAGAAAAGTTAAAGAACACAATAATTTTTCATTTATTTTTGCAGTATAAAAATATTTCATTTGCTTCTATTTTATGGTAAACTAAATTAAAGTTCAATATAATTCTTTTAAAATAACTTTTAGAAAGTAAAACACAAATTGCTCATAAAATAAATTTTATCATCAACATATTGGTGAATAACAATATTATAGAGAAAATTAATTAATTAATTTTATGTGACAAATAATGGTATTTTGAATAAGAAATCTCTTGTATGCATGCAAGAAAAAATAATATAAGGTTTAATGCCTTCTCACTCATCTCCAATGAAACCTGTTCAAAATAGGATTTGCTGCCCATATATATATATATATATATAGAGAGAGAGAGAGAGACATCCGTTAAATCATGGCACGTGGAACAATGATAACGAATAGAGTACACTTCCAACATTCGTGACATTTAATTTAAAAGAGGGCTCATACAGAATAGAGCAGTTTACAATCGCTGAGGGGACACATTGTTATGCGTTGAAACACGACAGCAATCGTGTAACGATTCTTATGTTTTTGTTGTAATATCCTAAAATTATATATATATATATATATATATATAAAAGTGAACATAGAAGTCAACACTTAGCTTTGCCTGACGATTGCATCTAGCATGAAACAGACTGTTGCCTCTAAGTGTTGACTTCTATGTTCACTTTTATATTTACACACGCTCTATCTCTGATATTGAGCACTTTATCCCATAAATATAGCACACATTAAGACTATATTTCTTCATATATATATATATTAGGGTTATGATTTTTTACAATCCTATGTACCTGTGTCATAAACAGATGTACCTTTATTAAAAAATAATGAAAAAGCCATGAATTTGTTTTATTTCTTGAAAAAGGTCACCCCCAAATCGAAAATTCAATTTTACATATACGTAATAAGGGTAAAAAATTATAATATTTTAGAAGATTTATTTTTCAATTTGATAATGATGTAAAATTTTAAGTAGTTTTATTAAACTTATTGAATTTATTATAAAAATTGCAATCTGAATTTGTTAGACAGATTAAACTAATATTAGTTTAAGGCCTCTGTAATCTAATAAAAACTATTTTCCTTTTTTTTCCATAATATAAACAGAAGCAAGGTTAATAGAAACGATCTAAGAAAAGCTGATAAACGGAAAATAATAAAGTTATTGAGTGATGTCAATATTGAAGATTTCAAAGGAGTTTCGCAGCGATCATCAAATGATGAAGAGGTTTGTCGAAAATATAAGTAAATTGAGAACAAGAAGCAAAGGAAAAGGCTTTAAGAACTGATAGCAAAACAACTACTTTTCATCAGTGCCCAGATTTTTGAATAGATTGGAGTTGAAGGAGTCACAATGGACAAAAGGTCTGTCAATATTTCTGAGATGAGGTATTATGTACATTATTTACATTATTCGGACTATTGTCCTCATCTTTGTCGCCATATTTATTACGTTTCGGCCTTTCAGTATCTGTCTATATTTCTGAGATGAGGTATTATGTACACTATTTACATTATTCGGACTATTGTCCTCATATTTGTCGCCATATTTATTACAACGTTTCGGCCTTTCAGTATCTGTCTATATTTCTGAGATGAGGTATTATGTACACTATTTACATTATTCGGACTATTGTCCTCATCTTTGTCGCCATATTTATTACAACGTTTCGGCCTTTCAGTATCTGTCTATATTTCTGAGATGAGGTATTATGTACACTATTTACATTATTCGGACTATTGTCCTCATCTTTGTTGCCATATTTATTACAACGTTTCGGCAATTGTACGATCTGGCCTTCTTCAGGTGGTTGAAATGTCGAACTGAACCCTTTATTTCGCTCACTGGTGTAGACTGTTCTAGTTCCACGTGCCACGTTCGTAATGGATGTCAGTTATCATTTATCCCCTGTTAATTCCCCTCTCCAAGTTCTCCACTGCCTTAACCGGGTATTGAACTCACACTCTTTGGGTCCTGTCACTGGATTCAACTCGTCAAAGATGATGTCAATAGTCCGAATAATGTAAATAAAGGACAAAAGGTGTAGAATACTTCGCAAATTGGGATCTGTCAAGAAATCTCCTGGGTAAACTGCTTTCAGTTAAGCAAATATTTTAAAGCGACAAAATTGGGTCCAAATATACATGAAGATTGACTTTTCTAAAGGAATTTTCACAGACAAATCTCGGGTGACACTCGATGGATCTGATGGATGGGCCAAAGCAGGGATTTTATCCGATGCAGATATGACTGTGACTAAAAGAAAGCAGCAAGGAGACGGCAGTGTGATGATATTGACTGAAATTGTTGACAAAACCTTTATTGAACCATCGATAAAGGTGTGTTAAACTGAACAGTGCTAACTATTACGATTACATGAAGATTTTCTTTGCATAGTACAAGCCCCAGCCCCGCAGTTTCAAAGTGAAGTATGTATTTATACATGACAATGCACCTTCTCATGGATCTAAGGTAGTGATTTGTTTTTAGCGTAAAAGTTCTACAGGAGAGAAGATAATGTTATGGCCACCATAAAAAAAACGTAAGGAAACAAAGAAGTTTATGACATAAGAAAAACTACACCCACTTGTAGACTTAGATGTAGAATACATGTAACTGGGAGAGAAAATAGTGACATAATCAATATGTTGACTTTCCACACTGTCTTAAAAGAAGGAAACCTCTGTCAATACTAAAAATAGCGATAACAGTTCGTGGGCTTCAGAAACCTATTTTCCTGAAAACTGTTTTATGAGAAAGAATTTAGATCCTTTCAACAAAGGGTAATGATCGGCCACTGAGTATGTATCTATGTGTATATAATAACAAAGATTGTATTTCGCAAAAAATACAATCCTCTTTTTACTGCTACTCCTTCTTTTACTGTTACTCGACATTTATTGCTACTCCCCTTTTTACCGCTACTCCCCTTTTTACTGCTACTCCCCTTTTTACAGCTACTCCCCTTTTTACTGCTGCCCCTCTTTTTAACTTCTATTCCGTTTTTACTGCTAATCCTCTTTACTCCTACGGCCCCTTTTTACTGCTACTCTCCTTTTTACTGCTACTCCCCCTTTTACTGCTACTCCCATTTTACTGCTGCCCCTCTTTTTAACTTCTATTCCGTTTTTACTGCTAATCCACTTTTTACTCCAACGCCTCTTTTACTGCTACTCCCTTTTTACTGCTACTCCCCCTTTTACTACTACTCCCTCTATTTCTGCTGTCCTTGTTTTTACTGCTACTCCCCTTTTTTACTGTTACTCATCTTTTCACGGCTCCTCCCCTTTTTTACTGTTACTCCTCTTTTTACTGCTACTCCCCTTTTTTACTGCTACTCCCCTTTTTACTGCTACTCCCCTTTTTACTGCTACTCCCATTTTTTACTGCTACTCCCCCTTTTTACTGTTACTCCGCTTTTTACGACTACTCCCCATTTTTACTGTTACTCTTCTTTTTACTGTTACCTCTCTTTTTCTCTTCCGTCTATATTTTCTTGCTACTCCCTATTCCCACTTCACCTATTTTTTATGCGTTATCACTTTTCTTGCCCCTTGTTTTCCTGATGCTCCTTTATTTTTCTGCTTTTCCGCTTTTTCTTGCTTCATGTCTTTTCCACCTCCTCTGCCTTCCTTAATGAACACTCTTTATTACTACTCCTCTTTATTCTGATCCCCCTCTCTTTTCCTCGTTAGCCTTCTTTTTATTGCCATCTTGCTCTTTTCCTGATATCCATTTTCTCAATTCCTAATATTGCTACATCTATCTTCTCCCGCTACCCATCTTTTTCCCTGTTTCCTGCTTTTTCCACTCCTCTTTCGTTGTTCCCTTTTTTTGTCTTGCTCTCCTGCATTTTCTTGCTCCCCTTCCTTGTATTGCTCCCCTTCCTTTTCTTTCTCCCCTCCTTTTTCATTGCTACTTATATCTTTTCCTGCTACCCAACTTTCTCCCTGTATTTTCGTTTTCCCCGCCTTTACACTCCACTTTTATTTTGTCGCTGTCTTTGTCTTGCTCCCCTTCTTTCTCTTGCTCCCCTTCTTTCTCTTGCTCCCCCTCTTTTCTCTTTTCTCATACACTATTTTTCATACATTTCCTTGAAACTTTTTATACACCATGATTCTTTATTTTTCTTTTTGGTCTTTTACTTTCCTTTTTTTTTTAAATTTCTTTCCATTCATTTGCATTCCAGACCCCACTTCTACTCATATCTCAGTTTGCTTTTCCTGTTCGTTTCTTCTCACCTGTCCTGCACAATTTTTTTTTGTTCTCATATTTATTTTGGTCTTAAACATGTATTCAGATGACAACGGACATTTTCGAGAAGTTGATGTTTCTAAAATTAAAGCAATTCACTTCCGCTTGAACAAGTCGTTGGCGTCAGACGCTCTTTTCGGTCTCAAACAGGCCTACAAATGCACCTGCAGTTTACACACGCTTGCAGAGAGGCGCACACGCGCGTCTTGGGTGTGTGACCAAAACACTCCCACAAATGCCAACGGTCTGATTACGGATTATTGCCACTCGTTCATAAGACAGGGTACCTACTGTAGAACAATAAAGAATAAGTTGCGGCCATATTGTGTGCTCCTTATGTGTGTGCCTTGTGGAAGACTTATTTAAACTGAATAGATATCTGGGTGCCTACTGCAGAGCAAGCACATTCGAAGATCATTGTTTCATGCACTGTGGATGCTCATTGATAGCCTTGTACCAGACTTAACTGAACTGAATAAAGATATGGGATTCTACTGTAGACCGACGGTGAGCTAGAAATTTCGCTGATCATAGTCTCATGCATATTGAGTGCTCCTTATAGCTTTGTGCCAGACTTAAATGAATAAATACATGGGACCCGACTGTATAGCGACGGTTAGCAAGAAAATTCGCATATATCTATCTATCTATCTATCTATCTATCTATCTATCTATCTATCTCAAGAAGTTCTATCTATCTATCTCAGGTGGTTCTATCTATCTATCTATCTATCTATCTATCTCACGTGGTTTTATCTATCTACCTATCTATCTCAAGTGGTTCTATCTATCTTTCTATCTCAGGTGGTTCTATCTATCTATCTATTTAAAGACATTTATGATATGTTTAACGTTCATTTTTATAGATACAAGTATTTAAATGACGGTTCCGTATAGGATACAGGTTCGATTCCTGTCGGAGAGCGAAAATTTTCTATGAAAATTTCTCGGACATTCAGGCCAGTAAATGTTATTTAATACTGTTTATTATAAAACAGAGCATTTGCTTAAATACTTGTATCTATAAAAAAAAAAAAAGAACTATCTATCTCAGGTGATTCTATCTATTTATCCATCCCAAGTCGTTCTATCTATCTATCTATCTATCTATCTATCTATCTATCTATCTCTTTTCAAACAATTTCCATTGCAATATTAAAGATATGTTATCTCTGAAAGTAAGCCAAGTTCTCCAGCAGATGTTTTTATTTCGAATTTCCTGTCCAAACAATTATATTCCCTCACTGCAAAAACACATCATTGCATTTTATACAGATTATTTATTTTTGATATTACTATTACTCAAAGAACACCCCTTTTATTCAAAACATTTGGAACTTCATTCTTTATATATGAGGGGGTGCTGAAAAGTTCATAAGCTGACCATGAAGGAGTGACGCTAGAGCTGCGAAATCTTGCATTAATTTCAGCTCTTATTATTATTATTAACTACATTGTTTCTTTTCAGTTAAACTGACATCTGATTGTTCAAAGAAGACTTTGAAATGCACAAATTTTGTCATCGTGGTGTATCAAGTACCTGCAAAAAAGTGTTTAGCCCCAAGGCCGTTCATGCTGACCTGCTGAATGGAGGAGGGGAAAGTCGTGAAGATGATCTAAGGTCTGGATGTCCTACAGCTGCCATCCCCGTGGAAATTATTGTGTTCATCACATAGTGATGGATGATAGGCAAATTATAAGTGGAAAAAGCCAATGCTGTTAGCATATCCTGTGAGAGAGTTGAGAATATTTTGCACAATGAACTTGGTATGACAAAGGTTTCTGCTTGGTGGGTGGCACGTCTTCTGACACATGATCAAAAGTGCACCAGGCTGATCACATCAAAGGAAAATCTGATATTGTTTGAAGCAGATACAGCTGGTTTCCTTGAATGTTTTTTAACCCAGGATGTGTTATTTTTATCCAGAGATAATCCATGCAGCGGAAACAACTCTCCTCACCTGCTCCAAAGAGGCCGAGGTCATTTCATCTGCAGGGGAGGTGATGGCCTCAGTTTGGGTGGGGAATGCAAAAGGCCTTGTATTTATTGACTATAGCGAAGAAAACGGCGACTTACCTCGCCAAACCAAGCGACAGCGCGTCGCGTGTATTCTACGACGGAAAATGTGGCGAAAAAGAAAATTACTTACCAAACAAAAGGGCACGTATTCCGCAGACATGCTGAAGACGGAATATTTAAATTAAAAAAACAAGTCCGTCGCAGGAGTCGCTATAAAAGTATTTTGATATGCATAAAATTGGGCGTCCTCTCCCTGCTGTCGATGAATGGAAAAAAATGCACGGCCTTATCGGCAGTTGTTCGTGTATTTTGGCTTCCGCATTCGCCAGAGAGAGAGTTATTTTTCTGACTGGTTACGCGAATCGAGTTTTCGGCATTTCTTTCTGCCCCCGATATTCAAGTCTGAACTTACAGTGATTTGTTCTCTGCGTTGTGGAATTAATCCGCGACAAATATTTCCTTTGCTTTCAGAACGCTTACATTGACTATCTTCAAAAGAACCATACCATGAATGGAAAGTACTATGAGGCAGTACGAAAATGCCATCAAGATACGAAAGGCCATCAAGACCAAACTCCCAGAAAAACTGACAAAAGAGGTCTTGTTTCATCAGAACATTGTTCCAGCATACAAGTTATTAGTTTCAATGGCTGCTGTGCGTCACTGTGGCTTTGAAAGGGTTGATTACCCTCCCTATTCTCCGTATTTAACTATCATCTGTTCCCTAAGATGAAAAAAACACTTGTCTGAGAAGCAGTATCGTAATGATGGTGATGTCATATCGGCTGTTGATGGCTTTTTGACGAACTGAATGTAAATACTGCAACACCGATGGAAGAATTGTGTGGACCACAAGGCTGACAATGTTGAAAAATAAACCCCATTTGATCCCATTCCATGAATGTATCTTGTTCAGCCGGCCTTTGTTTATGTAACTTTATTCAAAAGATAATGAAATTTATTCAAATGATAAGGAACTTGATCCAACAAGTTCTCATTTGAAAGATATGACTCTTTCATCGAAATACAGGGTGACCCCCAAAAAACGGGAATTTTTTAAATGCGTATTGCCAGACATGAGCAAGTGGCAACACTGCGAGACTGTGACCTTGAGCAAGTAAACATTTCGCCATTTTAGTAACGAGAATTGTTCGGTAACCGTATGATCTCAAGATTCGGTAACGTTGCCTGGCCCCCTAGATCGCCAGATTTATCCATTTGTGATTTTTTCTTGTGAGGCTATCTCAAGAGTAAAGTTTACACAACTTGACCAAGAACTCTGGATGAGTTAAAACAGAAAATTCAAGATGAAATTCACAGTATCCCAGCTGAGATGTTGCAGCAGTCAATGAGGAATCTCAACAGCAGATTTCAAGAATGCATTCGTACAGGAGGACGCCATCTACAGGACGTAATTTTAAAAAAATAAAAATTCCATCATTGTTTCTTAAATGGCATGTTTTAAGGCTTCAATTACTATGAATTAAATATTATTCTTCCATCACTCTTGGTTTTATTGGATTGTTAAAAAGTTCCCGTTTTTTTTGGGTCACCTTGTATATTCGAAACCTAGTTTTTATTAAAACATCATCTTTTATGTACCGTGTCCCTTAAGGTCGTGGGTAATCATGGTCCTCCCCAACTTCGTATCATTCGAAGCACTGAATAACGTTTGACTCCTTACTATCCCTCATAACCCCTGTTCGGCCCTCTTTTTAAAGAAACACTTGACCTTTCCCTCCTGCCTTCAATATATCCTGAGAGTATCAAATTTTCCATGCCTTCTTTCCTCATTATAATATCTTAGAAAAAGTTTATAGTTTCTTTCTGATTCTAAGTATATGTCCTTTTTGTTTCCGTTTGACTTAAAAACCTTCTCGATTCTCATCTGCAACCTTTATGGCAATCTCAGCATCCTTCTGTAGAACATTTCTGTTGCTTCAAGTTTCCTCTTTATTTGTGAGGAAATTTCCCAGCATTCATTGCTATAGAAGAAGATTGATATCACATCGCAGTATTTTCTCTTCTCTTCTCACTGTTAAAAGATATATTCAGGCGTTGCCCTGCTATGGTGTCAGGTAATGCCTTCCGTTAAGTATTCCTGGTAGCACTATATATGGTATCACCTGGAATGGCACCATATATGGAGGGACATCAAATATCACCATAATTTTAGAAATAGAATGTCCCATGTTTCTGGCAGCAAATATTAAGCCCCATTTAAACTGCGATATTTCACTTCGACTTATGACAAAGTTAATCAGTATGAACATTGACCAATCTAGTCAGTGTTCACACTTATTAACCAGATGTCAGAACACAACTGATATAGGTCTGGTCATTTCTATGACATCAATATATAGTGGTGCCAGCTACTATGATTTCTACATACTGCTAACTTTGACTTTTGCCACGTCAGTGTACAAACGTCCTATCCCCGATATTGAACACGATTTCCATATAGATATAGCTCATTTTAAGCACTATATATATATATATATATATATATATATATATATATATATATTACAAGGAATCATTCATACAAAAAGTAAATTAGTAAAGTTAATGATATAAAATGGCGCAATCCCTTCGCTAACAAAATTTTAAAGATGCATTAACCTACTAATCACTTGATGAATGTTATGATCCTTGTTTTTTAAAATTATAAACTGTATTAGGTCTTTCTTTAATACGCAAGTACTTTTAACTGTACATTCAGTCATCTTCAAGCATGGAAATTATTTTGTTTTTGGTAAAATTCAAGTAGCATCCGGGACAAAAAATATAATGCTAATCGAAATATGATTTTTTGAAATGTGTTATTGTTAACGGATACAAACTTTTGGAGCGTGCAGTCGCAGTGCTAAGGTTGAATTTTTTTTTAATTTAAGAGAGTGCATTTTTTACTAATATGGCAATTTGAGAAATTTTTTTTTTTTTTGTAGGAGTTTATCAGTCAGTGTGGTATGAATTAAATTGATCAATAAATAGAGTAATGTCTCAGCTGTTATCCCGAAATTTTGCACGCCGGATCAGTTCTTTTAAATCAAAGATGTGGTGCAGTTCAATTTATATTACAATGAATCATCGAGCGATTGGTAAATTAATGCACCTTTAAAATTTTGTTAGCGAAGGGATTTCGCCATTTTATATCATTAACTTTACTAATTTACTTTTTGTATGAATGATTCATTGTAATATAAATTGAACTGCACCACATTTTATATATATATATATATATATATATATATATATATATATATATATATTATTGTATAGAGAGAGCAGATCATTATTCAGACAGGTCTTGTTAAATATAACAGACAACGAATGTCTATTATGTTTGATCAGGAGCCGTTCCAATTTTCATATAGTGGCTTTAATTTCAGGAGAAATTAAAGACAAAAACTGTCCAACGTTATGATATTTCTTTATAGTGTTTTTCATTGATCTAAGCTTCTCTTGAAATTAAAGTCAATATACGAAGCTTGGAACGGCTCCTGATAAAACATAATAGACATTCGTTGTCTGTTATATTTAACAATACATGTCTGAAAAAAAAAAAAAATATATATATATATATATATATATATATATATGAAACTATTGGCATACATCAATAAGTTCTTAGCCAAGTTGTGAAAAATGCATTTTTTACACAACAAAGATCTAATTGTCAACATAATCTCGTTTCCTTTCAATATATTTCACCGAACGCTTTTTCATCACTCACATAGCCCGAATATTACACGGCAAGTAACTTTTTCAGGCTACGGATTTCTTCTTTCATCTTCATACATACATCCGTATACGTACATACATATACATATATACATACAATTGTTGGCTGTCACTTGACATTGTGTGATGCCACGGCTTGATTCTCAGAAATGGTCAACACAGATGTGGTTTTTTGGTCCTGCTAGGGTGATACATTATTTTGCGCAGATGTGGCAATGTTGATCGCCTCTTGCAGTAGATGCAACATTAATATTTTGATGTACTTTCAATGTGTGGCATCTTTGATGATGTTTTTAGGTCTGTCCTGCGTAAACAGACGCGGTTAAATTTATTAGACGTTATATCAAATTCCGTGCCTACATTCATGGTGGAATTGACATCAAGATCCTAAAAAAAATCTTTTCAGTCCTATTTATTTTTTTTGTATTTTGTTATTTTGATTTAACTAGTCTCAAGTTTGTATTTATATCTTTTTTCTAGTTTCACACTTTCATTTTTCAATAAACTTGCTGATAAACAGAACTTTGTCTTCTGAGCCTTGATCGCCGTAAGACGTTTATCTGGCTGTCGGAGGTAAGCACGTGCGTGAAACGCACGGGTATCGGGAAGCTGTACAGTATCTACAAACACTCTGTCTCCGATATAGAGCACTCTTCCTTATAAATTTAACAAATTTTAAACATTATAATTATGCATATGATCGCCTTTATCTAATTACAAGAGTAATCCCCAAAATCTGCCTTCTTCTTCTTCTTCTTCTTCTTCTTCTTCTTCTTCTTCTTCTTCTTCTTCTTCTTCCTATTCTTCTTCTTCTTCTTCTTCTCCTTCTTCTTCTTCCTATTCTTCTTCTTCTTCTTCTTCTTCTTCTTCTTCTTCTTCTTCTTCTTCTTCTTCTTCTTCTTCTTCTTCTTCTTCTCCTTCTTCTTCTTCTTCTTCTTCTTCTTCTTCTTCTTCTTCTTCTTCTTCTTCTTCTCCTTCTTCTTCTTCTTCTTCTTCTTCTTCAGGACATGGGCGATCATTGCTCTCCACAGCCTCCTATCCATTATAGCTTGTATTAACCTCTTTCCTTTTGCCAAATCTCCGACCCGCGTTTCGTAATACATTCACACAAGATCACAAGGTAGGTAACACCTGACTCCCACTGCCCTTT
>OZ038504.1:2427187-2447187 GCA_964036315.1 Acanthosepion esculentum
GTAAGTGCTTCCTGAAGGGCGGTTAGCTCTTCGATGTGTTTAATGTTTGAATAGAGTGACCTTACGTCCATAGTCACTAGAATAGCATTCTCTGGAACTGTTTGTATGTGGTTAATTTTGTTTAGTAAATCTGTTGTGTCTCTGATGTAGGATTTTACTTCCTTAGCTAGGGGTTGCATGTAATGGTCTACATATTTTGAAATTTTGGTCGTGTGGCAGTTGAATGATGAAATGACGGGCCTTCCTGGGTTGTTGCTTTTGTGTATTTTAGGAAGGAGATAGAAGCGAGCAGGTGTAATGTGTGTGGGTGTAAGTGTTGTGCATGTTTCCTTCTCGATTAGATTGTTGCGAAATCACTTGCTACGGCTATTTCAAATGTTTGTATTGTAATGTCTGTGTTTTGTGGGATGTATGTCGTATTCTTCTCTTTTAATGTATCAATATATATATATATACATATATATATATATATATATATATATATACTGCATTTTAAATGGATATATATATATATATCCATGTAAAATATAATATATATCTATATGTATATCTATATCTATCTATCTGTCTCTATATATGTGTGTGTATATGTATGTGTGTGTGGCTATATATATATATATATATATATATATATATATATATATATATATATATATATAAGAGAAGAGAGAAGACGTAGACGCTTTTCGTTATATTGTAAATTCTTTTAAATATATATTATACTTTATTTTCCATATTTTTGTTACACGTGTTACTGGTCTCGCGACCTTCATCAGGCAAAAAGTGGTTATGTCTAAATTTATTAAAAGGAATTAATTTTCCTCATGTTTTCCGATGTTTAACCATGATCTTTTGTGTGTAGGAGTAATCCAAATTTTCTTGGACTTGTAAAGAAAATATTCTTCTGCTTAAGGGGTAATAAAGCAATTAAGATTGGTTTTAGATCGGGAGAGGGAAGGAGGTCTTTGTTCTTGTCTTTTTATGACGTCTGTATCTTTTAAACCTATTTTTGTGTATTGTGTTTTCGTGTGTTTTTGCTAGTATGTGTACACATATCCTTTCTCAATACATATATATATATTGTTTTATTATAAGGAATTAGTATATATATATATATATATATATATATATATATAAGTTAAAAAAATTTGTTTATCCGTATAGGTAGTCCCAAGGAGGATGAAATCCTGAGAGCTCAATGTAAATTCAGAGCTAAAAATTTAAAGAAAAACAGACCACTTTAAGGCTCCATGTAATAATTTATTTCACCATAGCACTTTTAAAGGACGCTGGATCATCAGACTACACTTCCAAAAGGTGAAACGAAAAATGAATATATATATATATATATATATATATATATATATATATATATATATATATATATATATGAGTATATATATATATATATATATATATATATATTTAAATATATATATATATATTTAAATCTCTATCTATAAAAGGCAGGATGTGTGTGTGTGTGTTCGTGTGCGTGTGTGTGTGTGTGTGTGTGTGTGTGTGTGAGTGTGTGTGTGTGTGTGTAACGAATGCACGGCCGAAATTTACGACGGATTTGCACCAAAATTTACATGCACATGCTCCAAGTAAATGTTAAGGCCAAGACAGACTTTGAATTTCCCAACTCCCAACCATAGTGGAAATAATCGATATTTTCATGCTTCTACGGCAGTTTTCATGTAGTTTGCGGCCATTTTCTACTGGCCAGAGTGAGAGCCTATAGCTGGCTGCCACGAATAGGCAGGAAGATTCTATTAGCCAGCGTGAAAGCCAACAGCTAACTGACACGATTGTTAACTAGCATGCCTAGCATGCAAAAAAATCGATAGCTGTATTCGTCACAAGTCGGAAAAATTTAAATCTGCATGGCACTTTACTCCAATTGGCTCATTCGCTTGCTTAAACTCAACGTTGATTCTGATTCCGCAGAACAAGGTTGAGTGTGAAAAAGTATTTGTTGTTAACATTCTTTTTTCTTTCGTTTTTTCCAGTTACGATCTTTTTTTAAAGCTGATCGTTTTGTGTTCATTTTGTTTAGTTCTTTTTTCGTAACAGATTTCATGTTTAGTATAGAGCCTAGAAAAAATTCGCAGTGTGAGATAGGCAAGAAGTAAGGCATGTAGTAACATCAGCACGGCAAAGGGCACTCCTTTAAAGGCAAGGAATGGCAAAATATTTAAAGTCACGTGATAGCGATTGCTGTATGAATCGTACGATTTTTGAATCAAGCACGGGCAACGCCGGGCCATGCTGCTAGTTGCAAATAAAATTCGCCTCGCCAGAGATTCACCCTCTGAACCGATAAAGGGAAGACGCGAATAAACGGGACATTTTTTTAACAAGATGCGGCTTAACCCTATGAAAATTGTTGATGACATCAAAGATAACAGCATCCAAAACATTTAAAGGATATCTATCTTTGGAAAGTGTCATCATAATAAAATCAATTTCACTGCAGAGAAAGCCTTCGGAACAGATCATAAGAGGCCTTTGTGTAAGGGTCTTAATTAGATTTATCTTACGTTGTCGGGGACAAAAAGAGTCCCAACGTGTATAGAGTCCCGAAAAGGTAGCCGTCCTAAAAACAGAAGTCAAAAACTTGTTACAGGTTCGATGGACAAGAACTACAAAAAGGAAAAACAACAATTAGACTCCTTTTCCACGGTAAACTTAAGCGAGGAATGGACAGGTTTTTAATAAGGTGACGAATAAATCGGCTATAGATAGATAGATAGATAGATAGATAGATAGATAGATAGATAGATAGATAGAGTGAAGTGGAGAAAGAGAGACAGAGAGCCGATTAGATAGATAGATAGATAGATAGATAGATAGATAGATAGATAGATAGAAGTAGAGAAAGAGAGAGACGATTAGATAGATAGATAGATAGATAGATAGATAGATAGATAGATAGACTGAAGTAGAGAAAGAGACGATTAGATAGATAGATAGATAGATAGATAGATAGATAGATAGATAGATAGATAGATATACTGACGTGGAGAAAGAGAGACAGAGAGACGATTAGATAGATAGATAGATAGATAGATAGATAGATAGATAGATAGAGTGAAGTAGAGAAAGAGACGATTAGATAGATAGATAGATAGATAGATAGATAGATAGATAGACTGTAAAATCACTTAATGGTGGTTAAGTGAAACCGTGAATTGGCCATGAAAGCATCAAATGCCGATCACAACAAATAGAATTTCAGTGATATCCGTATCATTTGATAGAGAACTTAAAAATCTAGAGACGACATGATAAGCATTAGAAAGCTATAAGATACCTTAAATACCACTCATGATAAGCACAAACAATATTCCAAAGTTATTACTGATCTCAAAATGACTCATTCAGATAATGAACCAGATAATTTAATCATTAGTTAATTCAGTTAACGACTTTGAGTAAAATTACTAACACCACCCCCTGGACTCTGAATATTTTGTCAACTAATTAGTTTTTGTTTTCATGATAAATATTCAATTGTTTGTTGATAAACTTACTTTCTAATTAAATGTAAATATTTTGCAAATGTATTTTGATTAAAGTAACAATATTTTATAATTTTTTAACCCTGGTCTTAATATTTTGACCAGCGGTAATTGAGCACTGTTGAGTGATAAGCTAATTCTATAAACAACAGCCACCCGCACTAATGCAAAGCTCTTCAGTAAAATGAATGGAGCACTTTGGCTGATTGGCATTTGTTTACATTTGTAAAAACAATACGCTAGATTTAGTTGTGTAACTCTACCGAATGAAGTTAGCTCTGGCTGACACCAAATTAGTTGTTTCAATCCTGGCTTGAGGCATTCGGAAGTCTAGTCGCACTGAGGAGCTGTGATACAGCGAAACAGTACTGTCTGTGAATGACATAATATATATATATATATATAAATATATATATATATAATTAAGTAATTCATTGAGTCGTGGCTCCGGGGGACACAGTCCTATGGTTACAGAGAACTTCAGTTGAGTTCGACCACGGAATATGTGAGCTAGCGGCGCTATATTGAGTCTCATTTGCTACCTCTTCGTCACCGAGGCCCGTTGGAACAGTTGGTATGATGTTTGCTTGACAACCTGTCAGGGTTTCAATTCTCGGTTGTGGATGCGCACTGCTGATGAGTCCCAAATATAGGACGATACGGCCGTCCAGTGCTTTCTGCATTCTGTTGAGGTTTCAGACTCAATGATTTACTTAATTATAATTATCAAATTCTCCTTACAATTTCTATCATATATATATATATATATATATATATATATATATATATATATATATATATATATATATATATATATTATAATGGATTACAATGAAAACATTATACATCGCTACACGAAAGCTTTCAGGTTTCGGAACTATAATAATTTCTCTTCGGGAGATGGTAGAAAACATATGATAAAAATTATTTATTTTGCAAATTTGAAAACCTCTTTTGAAAGTTCAAAAATGGGGAGGCCTATGGTTAGAATTAAAAAATATACTTGTGGACATGTCTGGATTAATCAATTAAAAGTAAGATCTAAACTAAAATAAGAAAATGAAAATAAGGTCAGTGTTTGAAGGAAGGTGGGTTATTAATTGACGTCATGATAAATTGACACTCTAGATATGTCAGCGACAAACATTTTCGACCTTGGCTTGAGGCAATCGGATTTCTAGCCGCACTGATGAGCTGTGACACACCGAAACAGTCTGTCTGTGGATAACAATATATATATATATATATATAATTTTTTGTCTGGGTTTTATTATCTTATCCCTTTAATAACCCCTTTTTTCTTCCTTCCCCCCCTTTTTTTTCCTTTTTTCATTTTCCCATATCATTTCCGTTGAGTTGACCGATTAAATACGTCAATGTCTGATCCTTACCCACTTCTCCTCAATATTAAGTATTGTAATAAAAATAAGTTTTAAAACTCTCCCTTCCCTCTCTAAACTCGGCCATGTCTCTCATACCATTCCTCACCACCCTCTATGTCAAATTATATAAGTTTAATACTGTCCGTCAAAAGTGTAAAATTTAAATTCATTTTTCGTTTCACCTTTGAAGTTCTCTGGTGAAATAAATTATAACTAATGTGGAGCCTTAAAGTGGTCTGTTTTTCTTTATATTAAAATAAACCCTCTCTAAGCTCGATCATGTCTATCACACCAGTCCTCACTACCCTCTCTGTTAAATTACATAAACTTAATACTACCTGTCAAAAGTGTAAATGTTCATTTCATTTTTCGTTTCACCTTTTGGAAGTGTAGTCTGATGATCCAACGTCCTTTAAAAGAGCTATGGTGAAATAAATTATTACATAGAGCCTTAAAGTGGTCTGTTTTTCTTTAAGTTATTAGCTCTGAATTTACATTGAGCTCTCAGGATTTCATCCTCCTTGGGATTACCTATACGGATTACCAAGTTTTTCGTAACTTATATATATATATATATATTCCGTGTGCAGCATATACATTTACCCATTATTCAATTTATTATAAAATTAAAAAGTACGTCGACGTAATAAGGTCTTTCTTTCGCTCACCAATGTGGCTCAAATCGCAAAGTCCATTGATATGAGTTTGTGACCCTGACGATTGCAAAGGGCGTGAACCCAGGGTCACAAACTCATATCAACTCAACTAAATAGGTTAGGTCTATCACTGATATTGTGCGCTTTCCAATAAGTACCGCGTATATATAATATATAAATAATATATATAGGCATTGCATATATATATATATATATATATATATATATATATATATATATATATATATATATATATATATATATATATGAAATGTAATACTCGTTTTGAAAAACCTCGGTTGGCTCACCTTGTAATAAAACAGATTGATGTCCGAGGAAAAATTGGAAATCAAAAAAAGAAAGAACCAAGAACATAACATTGTACGAATCCTCTCGTCGAGTGCTTGAGCTCCAAGTCGAAAGAAAAAAAAACCCTAAAACAAGTAAAGTGCTCAATACACTAAGCAGAGCAAAAACTAAAATAATCCTAAGGAGCCAGGCAAACCTACCTCGGTTGCACCTAATTAGTTATGTTAGTGAATTAATTATAGTTAGGTGAAACCACGGTAGGTTTGCTTGGCTCCTTTGTATTATTTTAGTTTATATATATATATATATATATATATATATATATATATATATATATATATATATATATATATATATATATATATTAAATAAAATCAGACCACTTTAAGGTTCCATGTAATAAATTATTTCACCACAGCCCTTTTAAAGGACCGCGGATCATCAGACTTTACTTCCAAAGGTTGAAACGAAAAATGAAAAGAAATTTACACATTTTTGACGGGCAGTACTAAGTATATGTAAATTAACGAAGTGAGGAAGTGAGGGGGTAGAGAGACATGATTGAGTTAGATGTAACATTTCTATTCTTTCAAATTTAAATTGTTTGAGGAAATCCAGACATTGACACATTAAATCGGTTAACTTAACGGAAGTTATATATTGATATAGAGGGGGGAGAGGAGAAAAAGGCATAAAGAGAAAAAGAGAGAAAGAAGTTATGAGAGAAAGTGTCATTAACTTTCAATGAAGTGTGCGTA
Source organism: Acanthosepion esculentum (assembly GCA_964036315.1). Lineage (NCBI taxonomy): Eukaryota > Metazoa > Mollusca > Cephalopoda > Sepiida > Sepiidae > Acanthosepion > Acanthosepion esculentum. Next base: position 2,433,817 of record OZ038504.1, read on the forward strand.
TATATATATATATATATATATATATATATATATATATATATATATATATATATATATGCACATTTCATTGAATACAACAGACAAGGTGCTTTTATTTAGTTTTATACAATTTCTCATACGATATATACGATATATTTTTTCTTTCCAGATGATAAATTATATAAAATCTGTCCTAATGTTTTTTTTTATCCGAGCGCTTTCGGCTATACATTTAGTTATTTTCAAGGATTAAATATTATTAACTGTTAAGTAAGAAATAGTTTGTTGTATGTATATTTTATAAGATGTTTTCATTTTTCAAAACACGGTCAAGACATTGTGTCTATGTTCATAGTTAATATTATTAAGTGTTGTTTTTTTTTGTTTTTATTAATAAGGCTTCCATTATTTTAAGCCTTTTTTTACATGTAGATGATGCAAAATAAAATAAAAGCACCTTGTCTGTAGTATTCAGTGAAATGTGCATGAAAGAAGGATTGCTGCCTAAATACATAAATATATATATATATATATATTATACCCACACACATATACATATTACATATACACACACACACACACACACACACATATATATATATATATATATATATATATGTGTGTGTGTGTGTGTGTGTGTGTGTGTGTGTGTGTGTGTGTGTGTATGTATGTATGTATCATAATAAAAAGAAAGAACAGTAAGATATATAATCCGGTGTTCTTATTGATATTTTTATTTTTACAAAACTGTGCTCAATGTAAATTTACAGAGCATAAATATTATAAATTAACTGATTTAAAATATGGTTTCTTCGCTACACAAGAATTACCATGTTTCAAAAACCGAAGCTAAAAACTTTAAATTTAATTATATAATTAAATTAAAAGCATTATTTCTGTTTCATATTCAAGCGAATTTTGGAATAACTTATTTTTAAATTTAACTCAGTAAATTACCTTTTTTCTGTCTTTAAAATGACATATCTTTTAGCATATAGTAAAAATGTAACTTAACTATTCAACCTCACCTACTTGGAAACAGCGTATCTTGCATCAATTTGTACTCTGCATTCCATATTATTTCCGAAGACTATTGATTAAAATGGCTTTCGTCTCTTTTGCACGTCATCAATTGTAAATACCTGGCTAGACGCAAGCATACGTTACAAACAGTCAGGATTATTTCCCTCCCCCACAGCGATGAAATGACGATAGTCTGGGCTTCAAATTTAAAACGCCCTATCATCCCCATCGTCGTCGTCATGAACAAATTCGAATAAGTTTATCTGATTACAGAATCTGTGTTGGCATCAATGACATGTACATAGCAGTAAAGAAATATTGAATATTGATTTCAGCGCCATTACAAAGTTAAGTATATGGCGTGCATTCCCACAAATAAAACAAGAAAACGTGTCTGCTAAATGAAGGAAACAGATTATGTCGAGAGAGCGGTTAGTGTTTATTTAAAGTGTTAAAAATATCGACTAATACTTGTTTTCATATTTAGAAAAATTTGCAGTGTTCATTAACGCATATATAGTGTGCTATTATAAGTTTTTAGCCACCCTTAATTGGCTTTTTTAATAACGTCTCTTCTTTTTTTCAGACAATACCGTATTAGTATCAAGCTACTCTCATCTATGAACAATAATTGACGTATATCTTGTAATGAAAGTTCGTGAAAGTAAGGAATTTGGTGAATTTCAACAAAGGCAAATAATAGTCAAATAGGGAAATTGTTAGGTTCTTCCAGGTTAATCATCAAACGGTTAATAATATTGTCAATGAATTTAATGAAGAAGGCCATTGTCGTGTGGAACAACGTTCAGGAAGACCAAGCATCGTGTTTGAGCGAACGAAAAGGGCGCTGAAGAGGGAAGTCATCAGAAACCGTCGTCAGAGCGTCAAAGATGTCGCCAACAGCATGGAAATATCGCCATATGCGGCGAGAAAGACTCTGAAAGAGCTAGGCTATCAAAGAAGAGTTGCAAGAAAGAAGCCCTTGATCCTCGAGAACAAAATCTTTCCAGCGTCTATTACTGATGGCCACAATCTTAAAAATACAAGAAAGGTAAATGACACGAGAAAGGTAAAAGAAAGCGTAAAGAAAGGATTCTACATGCAAACCTCTAGTGGCCCGCTGGCGAACCGCTGATGGCAACACCGGGGGTCCTCTGGTGGCAGCCACCGGCGGGCCACTGCCAGTGGTAACACTGTAGAGAGGAACACGCCGGCGGTCCGACAGCAGACCACAAGCGGTAAATGCTAGTGACATGTCACCCAGTGGCAGATTGGTGGCTTGCGTGTGAGGGATTAGTCATCAATTTTAAAAAGACAGGATGTGAACTCGTGTGGCTCACTCATATATCTATCTATCTATCTATCTATATATATATATATATATATATATATATATATATATATATATATATATATATATATATATATATGTATGTATTACATTGAATCATTCACACAAAAAGTAAATTGGTAAAGTTAATGATATAAAATGGCGAAATCCCTTCGCTAACAAAAATTTTAAAGATGCATTAGCCCACTAATCACTCGATGAGTGTTATGATCCTTGTTTCGACGGGTCCTCCGGTCATCATCAGGCATAAAAACGATTTTCTTTTTGTTAAAATTCAGGTGGCATCCGAGACGAAACAATATAATGCAAATTGAAATATCTTTTTTTGAATTTTGCTATTGATATCAGATACAAACTTGTGGAGCGTGCAGTCGCAACGCTAAGGTTGAATTTTTTGAAAATTTAAGCGAGAGCGTTTTTTACTAATATAGTAATTTAAGAAATTGTTTTGTTCTAGGAGTTTATCAGTCAGCGTGGCATGAACTAAATAGTTCTATAAGTAGAGCAATCTCTATCCCGAAAATGTGCACGTCGGATCAGTTCTTTTAAATCAGATATGTGGGGCAGTTTAATTTATATTACAATGAATCATTCATACACCGATGGGTGTTGACCTCAATGTCCACTTTCATAAATATATATATATATATATATATATATATATATATATATATATATATATATATATATGTCATTCACAGACAGTACTGTTTCGCTGTATCATAGATCTTCAGTACGACTAGACAACCGAATGCCTCAAGCTAGGTTTGAAACCCAACCGATTTGGTATCAGTCAAAGTTTCTACCACTAAGCTACATTCATTCGACAGAATGAGGCAGCTAAATCTAGCGATTTGTTTTTAAAAATGTAAACAAATGTCAATTAGCCGAAGTGTTCCATTCATTTTACTGAAGAGCTTCGCACTAACGCAAGTGGCTGTTGTTTGTAGAATTAGCTTGTCATTCAACAGTGCTCAATTGAAATATATTTTCAAGAGCTAAATATATATATATATACATATATATATTAACTATTAACTATTAACTATTAACAAACCAACAGACGAAAAATAGACCAACACATACATTCAAACGAACTCCTGTTAAGGAAAATAACTGAAATTCATATGATAACAACCAAGATGTGTCTCTTGCATACAGTGGCGCTGCGGCATTATCCGTTCACAAGTTTCACATTGCTAAATTAACCAATCAAATTACAATCAATTCGACCAAATTAACAATCACTAAAATAAATGTCATAGTTACTGAAAATCGAAAATATCCTTCAACTGTCATTAAAACCACTTTCATTTGAAAACAACCTCTACAGGCTTATACAACAGACCCAAAAGTGTCGTCCATTTCAATAAATTCCCTAGGTAGATTATCCTTTGTCTTCCTTTGTCTCTCTTGCCTTCAATCTGTCCTGTGAGTATCAAAATTTCCGATCCCTCTTTTCTCATTATGTGTTCTAAAAATTTCAAATTTATCCTCCTGATGTTAAGTATAAGTGTCGTTTTTGTTTCCATTTTCTCTAAAATTTTCTAATTGCTCGCATGTTCGGTCCACGGTATTCTTAGCATCCTTCTGTAGAAACCACATTTCTTTAGCTTCAAGTCTCTTCTTCATCTGTGATTGTCCAGCATTCATTGCCATATAGGAGGACTCATACTACGTAACAGATCAGTTCTCTTTTCTTTGTCTCTAACGAAATTTTCCTGTTTCTTAATACTTTGCTTACTTTTTAGAAGGCAACCATACTTTTTACTATATCATTTTCAATACCCGGCCTCATACTTTTTTCTATATCATTTTTAATACCTAACCACCATACTTATTTTATATCATTTTCAATACCCGGCCACCATACTTATTTCCATATCATTTTCAATACCCGGCCACCATACTTATTTCCACATCATTTTCAATACCCGCCACAATACTTATTTCCACATCATTTTCAATACCCGACCACCATAATTTTTTCTATATCATTTTCAATACCCAACCACCATACTTATTTCCATAACATTTTCAATACCTGGCCACCATACTTTTTCTCTATCATTTTCAATACCCGGCCACCATACTTATTTCCATATCATTTTCAATACCCGGCCACCATACTTTTTCTATATCATTTTCAATACCCGGCCACCATACTTTTTCATGTAGTAAAGCTTAAGTCTTTGTAGTACCTTGTAATACTTTGGTGAGTTTCGTGAACTAGTTTTCATTATTTGCGGTTGTAAAGTTTTAGGAATGACAAGGCAAGTTCCCCTAAGGAGTAGACTTGATTTATACGCAAGTTTATTCTTTATATTTGACTAAAAGGTTTTATTGTGCTTGTTTTTGGCTATACTTTGTTCTTTACACATTTAGAAATTTCTTGGATAGTGCTATCTGCCAGAGAATGCTGATTAACTTCTGATAGAGAGAGACATTCTTTAGAATAGTATAGGCAATTATTTGATTTAAATAAATTTCTAACGAAATATTTGCATCTTTATTAATTAGAGTCCTAATTGTTTGGCAGTTTTCCGACTTAGGATGTTGTCACTATTACATAAACAGACAACAATACAATCTGAAATGTTATGTGCAGACACTCAGGAGACATTTAAAACAAAAGCGCCCTCTATTTGTAAGAGAAATCTCGAGCCACACGTAAATATTTTGTTTTCAAAATTTCTTAATTTGATTTATATATATATATATATATATTTTAGATATTTATACATATCCCGATTCTATTGACACTTGCATCAGAGCCAAGCAGAACAGAAATAGGCTGACCGTCTAAGCAAATAATTTCATCAGATTTGTGTCCCTTATTTGTCATTAATACATAATCATCCGAATCAGATTTGGTTTGCACTACTTCAAACTTGATTCCTTTTAGATTATACCAATCTTTAGTTTTGTGTGTTCTTTTCTTTGTAAAACACATCCGTTCATAGTGGTTCAGCTCATGACAAAATGTATCTTTCAATAAGTTGATCTACGAGGGTCATTCAATAAATAAGTTGAATTTTTCGGTATAAGGACTTCTAATACAGATTACTCTTTTTTTTCTTTTTTTTTACTTCTTTTTCACATGGATTTAATTTCTTTTGCAGATTAAAAAAAAAACTTTAAGTGTTTTGGCGATTAACAAAGATGGCCGACCAAGAAGAATGCTCCAGGATTGAACAGCGGTCAGTTATCAAGTTTTTGGTTGCTGAAGGGTGCAAACCAGTTGAAATTCATAGGAGAATGTCAACTGTGTATGGTGCCACATGTTTCAGCCAAAAAAATGTCTACAAGTGGGCTAAATTGTTTAAAGAAGGACGGAGCCGTGTTGAGGATGAAGACAGGCCTGGGAGGCCTACAGAAGTGAGGTCTCCTGAGGTGATCGAATCAGTCAATGACCTCATTCAGTCTGACAGAAGGGTGACAGTAGATGACATTGCAAGGACTTTGAGCTGATCTGTTGGGACAGCACACAAGGTCAGCTGCCAGTGGGTGCCAAAGATGCTTACTGCAGAGCACAAACAGCACAGCAGCCCAAACGGTGCAGACCATCAACGAGCTGGGCTGGGAACTGCTCCCTCATCCCCCTTACAACCCAGACCTTGCACCTTCAGACTTTCACCGGTTTGGTCCCTTGAAAGCGTTCACGAGAAGCACGAAGTTTAAAAGTGACGATGAAGTCAAAAGTGTTGTGAGCGACTGGCTGAGACATCAGTCCAAAGATTTTTACGCTGAGGGAATACGGAAGCTTGTGCACAGATGGGAAAAGTGTGTGACAGTGCTGGGAGACTACGTTGAAAAATAATAAAAAAAAGTAAGTTTCTATCTGTATTAGAAATCCTTATACCGAAAAATTCACCTTATTTATTGAATGACCTTCGTACTACTGACTCATCTGGAGAGTATTCATTAAATTTGCCCGTACATGCCAGACCTTTCAAGGCAGTAATGTGAGTCACTTCGCTCACTTCATGTTCCTTCATTGTGGATCGAAATTGGTTTCTGTTGTGACCAAGTAAATGGTTAAGAAATAATAAAACAAGAGGTTGCAGATAAATAGTGCATTAAACAGTAAATACAACAGAAGTGTGTTACACGACTTGGCAGTGTGTGTCGGTTGACCAGCGTTCAGTCTATATCACCGTTGATATTTAACAGCACCCCACGAGGGATATATGTGGCACAAGGCCTAGTTTAACGTGTGTCATCCGAGCCCGGAGGCTCGGCTGAAAACTCTCCGTAGAACCCGCATAAACGGGTTCGGGTCTGTCTACATCCCCGGACGAAACTCTGCCCTTCGTAACAGCATCGTCCTGGTTCCTCTCTGCCCAAGGCAGGGAGTTCGACAGGAGCTGCGAACAGTCACAGCCTCGGTAGAACAATCTATATCGCTGTTAATATTTAACAGCTCCCTCCCACAAGGTATGTATGTGGCACAAGGCCATCGTGGGTTCTCCGAGCCAGTAGCCTCGGCAAAAATATTCCCTTAGAACCCGTATAAACGGGTTCAGTGTCTGTCTACCCCACCGGACGAAACTTTACCCTTCCGCAAAACCTCGTCCGGGTTCCTCTCTGCCAAAGACAGAGAGTTCGACAATTGGAGGGTTTAAATCACTGTTCCCCGAGGCCTACTTTTCCGACTAACTTTATTGTAAGTGGAAGAGTCCACAATTGTCTCATTAGAGGGTGGACATCACAACAGTCTCTTTCATACGTTAGGTTCCTTTCGGTTTCAAAATGTTCAGACAAAAGTGCCAGGGTTTCCTCATAAGCCTCATATCTCTTTTCTCTTAGTTTAAACCCACCCCCATAAAGAAGAAACTCCCTTTTTTGTTTCGTTTCGGTGGGTAAGTGACTGAAGCCGAGATGCCAGGTCATGACCAATAACATTGCATGTTCTTTGGATTTTATCAAGAATCTCTATAGCCGGAGAACCAGATCAGATGTGGCTGCAATATTCAAAATAAGGGCGAATGGTAGACTTATAAATATATAAGATAGATCCTGGTTAAGCACGACACAGTGAACCAAATCTCGTAGAAAGAGAGTTAGCAGTTGATTCAATATTATCTTTTCACTTTCGTCTTATGGTGGTTAACATCAGCACCTGGATTTTTTTTTTAATTGTACAATGGTAGATTGGTGTGATTAATGGAGAAATGTTTCAATTAAAAAGAAAGAGATTATGTTGAAAATTAAATATTTCCTGCGACATAAACGTGTAGCGGACCGTGCGGGGTGAAGATGTGAAGAGATATCAGAAGGTTAAACTTTCCTGCTAGCCGGTCTAACTACATAAGAATGTTGGAGAGGTCACGTATTGGTGTAAGTGGAAAAAGAGAGATTTTACCTCATCTCCACGCGAGGTGGCGGCCCAAGGCCTGAGTCGGAAAAGAGAGAGAAGGGTCAGCCAGTATTTATAGCCAGAGGAGAGAGACCCCTGTTGAAGGATTAAAGAACTGAGGAGGAGCTAACTCAGACAAACGCTATATAATTATTGTTAGAGACATGATTGATCTACTTACAGCTATTTCCATATTATTTATATATATATATATGTGTGTGTGTGTGTGTGTGTGTGTGTGTGTGTGTGTGTGTGTGTGTGTGTGTGTGTGTAAGCGAGCAGAAATGAAAATTTTTCAACAAAATTTGATTCCAATCGCAGGTTGAATCGAAGCACTGGATTGCTTGTAAAATCGGCAATAACAACACATTACCCACAAACAGTTCTGTTTCGGTATATCTACATTAGATTGCTTCTAAAATTTACTACTAACAGTTCTGTTTCGGAATATCAATAATGGATTGCTTGCAAAATCTTCAAATAAGAGTGCTGTTTCGGAATATCTCCATTAGATTGCCTCAAAAATCAACAACTAACAGTTCTGCTTCAGAATATCTAGATTAGATTTCTTGTAAAATCTACTACTAAGATTTCTGTTTCGCAATATCAGCATTAGATTGCTTGTAAAATCTAGAACTAAGAGTTCTGTTTGGCAATATCAACATTGGATTGCTTGTAAAATCTACAAATAAGCGTTCTGTTTCGCAATATCAACATTGGATTGCTTGTAAAATCTACAAATAAGCGTTCTGTTTCGCAATATCAACATTGGATTGCTTGTAATATCTACAACTAAACGTTCTGTTTCGCAGTATCAACATTAGATTGCATGTAATATCTAGAAATAAGAGTTCCGTTTCAGAATATGTACATTGGATTGCTTGTAAAATCTACAACTAAGAGTTCTGTTTCGGAATATCAACATTGGAATGCTTGTAAAATCTACAACTAAGAGTTCTGTTTCGCAATATCAACATTGGAATGCTTGTAAAATCTACAACTAAGCATTCTGTTTCGCAATATCAACATTGGATGGCTTGTAAAATCTATAACTAAGCGTTTTGTTTCTCAATATCTACATTGGATTGCTTGTAAAATCTACAACTTAGAGTTCTGTTTCGCAATATCAACATTGGAATGCTTGTAAAATCTACAACTAAGCATTCTGTTTCGCAATATCAACATTGGATGGCTTGTAACATCTACAAATAAGAGTTCTGTTTCGGACTATCTACATTAAATTGCTTGTAAAATCTATAACTAAGTGTTCTCTTTCGAAATATCTCTCAGCTAATTAAATTATGGTAAGAAGATTTCATTATATTAAAAAAAGACAACTTTTCACGCGTCGAATGTCAATTTATCTTTTCATATTAAAGAAAAAACGACTTTAAACGAAAATATTTTCAAATGTAATATTTGCCATATTAGAAATAAGAAAAATATTAAATCAATAATTGATGAAAGCTGGTAATTCACGTTAAAAGGTCATCGGGTCAGCATAACACATTCAATTTAAATGTTTTAGAAACATAGAGATAAATAAATCGATAAGCAGAAAATAACTGAAAATAACAAATTCCGAAATATTTTTCTTATTTGAAATATTTCCACAAAAATATAATTAGCCGGATGGACACTTTTTAGTGATCTACGTGGGAGGAGTGAACAATTTCCGGCCTGTGCAGATTTCCAGTCTAAACAATGACTACACATCAAGATTCTTTTTCTTTTTTCATTCCAAATTTAATCTGGCCACAAAAGCAATTTTCAGGGCATCCTCATACGGGTAATTGAAATGACAAAATATAACAAAAAAAAAAAAAATACTACCATGTTACTCGTTTCGTCTTTCGAAAGGACTTCTTCAGAAAAATGATTTTTATTGATAGAATCTTATGAGTGGGGATGGGGAAATTTTTTAAATCTAATTTTTTGGCGACCGATGTATTGAAATTCATAGCTTAGCCGACTTCTTGTGGGTTTTCATTACTCTTGTTTTCAATTTTAAATGGATAACGAACAAAACATAACTTTAAAAAAATTTTTTACTTACATTATTTACTATATTCGAACTGTTATCCTCATTTTCATTTTCATATTCACAACCTTTCGGCCGTTGTAATCACCGGCTTTCTCCAGGTGAGGGTTAGGGTAATTTCGAACGAACCCTTTATTTCGTCCACCGGGGGAGATTGTTCTATTTCCACATGCCATGCCTCTTCCTGATCTATATCACTTGAACTCAAATCTCCAAGTTTTGGTTAAACACTGCTGTGGCTTGGTATTGAACTCACAACTCTTTGGGTCTAGTCACTGGATCTAACCAACGCCTATATCCGCTGGTCCATGTGTCATTGAGGATAGTGGATGAAAGCCTTTGGTTAGATCGAGTGACCAGACCCAAAGACTTGTGAGTTCAATATCAGGCCACAGCAATGGTGAAGGAAAAAAACTTGGAGAGCTGAGTTAAAGGGAAATAACTGAAGCATCCGGAAGAGGCATGACACGTGGAATTAGAACAATCTCCCCCGGTGGACGAAATAAAGGGTTCGGTTAAAAAATACCATCACCTGAAGAAGGCCGGAGCGTACAACGGCCGAAATGTTGTGACTATGACAATGAAGATGAAAATTACAGTCCGAATAATGTAAATAATATAAGTAATCATTATACTTCATCTCGGAGATATAGACAGATAACAAAAATACCAGCAAAATACTTTTATATAAAGAAAACCGAACAATAGTTTTATTACTAGAACAATAGTAAAATGAGAATCAATACATTTTTTAGTTAAACTACCAACAATACATTTTTGTAGTGAAATTACCAGCAATACATTTCTATACAAATTACCAAGAATACATTTTTATAGTAAAATGAGAATCAATACATTTTTCAGTTAAACTACCAACAATACATTTTTGTAGTGAAATTACCAGCAATACATTTCTATACAAATTACCAAGAATACATTTTTATAGTAAAATGAGAATCAATATATTTTTAGTTAAACTACCAACAATACATTTTTGTAGTGAAATTACCAGCAATACATTTCTATACAAATTACCAAGAATACATTTTTATAGTAAAATGAGAATCAATACATTTTTTAGTTAAAACTACCAACAATACATTTTTGTAGTGAAATTACCAGCAATACATTTCTATACAAATTACCAAGAATACATTTTTATAGTAAAATGAGAATCAATACATTTTTTAGTTAAACTACCAACAATACATTTTTGTAGTGAAATTACCAGCAATACATTTCTATACAAATTACCAAGAATACATTTTTATAGTAAAATGAGAATCAATACATTTTTTAGTTAAAACTACCAACAATACTTTTTTGTAGTGAAATTACCAGCAATACATTTCTATACAAATTACCAAGAATACATTTTTATAGTAAAATGAGAATCAATACATTTTTTAGTTAAAACTACCAACAATACTTTTTTGTAGTGAAATTACCAGCAATACATTTCTATACAAATTACCAAGAATACATTTTTATAGTAAAATGAGAATCAATACATTTTTTAGTTAAAACTACCAACAATACATTTTTGTAGTGAAATTAACAGCAATATAATTCTATACAAATTACCAAGAATACATTTTTATAGTAAAATGAGAATCAATACATTTTTTAGTTAAACTACCAACAATACATTTTTGTAGTGAAATTAACAGCAATATAATTCTATAAAAATTACCAAGAATTCAGTTTTATAGTAAAATTAATAATAATACCAATAATACACCTTTTGTAAAATTACTGATAATATATTTTTATTTCAAATTACGAGCAATACATTTTCACAATAAAATTGAAGATATTGCACATTAACAAAAATTTAAAAATTAATGATTAATGATTAATCCCATTTCTTGTAAGGAGAATCAAGCTGTCATTTTGTAAGCTATTGCAATTGCATCTAATTAATTATTATTTAATCATGAAATAATATCATTCTCTTGAATTAATTATAAAGTTTGAACTTTCATATTTAGATTTTGGTATTAAATAACCCATAGAGGTGTTGATATGCCGCTAGACAAAAGCAACCAAACCAATATTAGACTGATATATAGATTTGAATATATCGCCCACATCCTCAAATAAAAAGAATAAATTGATTCTGATAAATATCATCTCATACAGGCTTCTGTTTTTTTATTTCTTTTTAATAGAATTTCGAAAATAAAAACGTTATGTCCGTTTTTCTACTTGTCTTGGCATTTTGTCTGCAAAAAAAACCCACAAAAGCAAAACAAAACATACCAAACAATTCATTGGAATAGAATTCCTTAACATGCAAACGATAAAGATTTTTTTGTGTATGTGTCTAAGTTATATTTACAAAATTGAGTTGATATCTCATGGCTGAAAGAATAGAGAGATTTTTTGCCCTAATTCTTAAGCAATGCTCGGAACGTTGGAATACTCAGTAACAAAAGCGTAACAATAAACACAACAGAGGTGAGGATAATCGTCGGAATAATTCATAGAATAATAACAATACTTTGTCGTAAAACTTTAGTTAATACAAGGATGACCAGAAAATTTATCGACCAAAACGCAATGATAGAAACAGCAGAGATGAGGACATTTGTCCGAATAACCTATACAATAATAATAATGATTTGTTTGAAAGGTTTACATAATACAAGGGTGCCCAGAAAATTTATCGAATGATATCACAAATGGTGACTATAATATGCAATTTCTCCGTCCTCACAGACAAGAACATAGTTACAAAGAGATCAGACATAATGATAAAAGATAAAAAAACACGGATCCTGACAAACTAATTAATATGACTTTCCAGCAGGATTCCAATGTTTTAAAAAAAAAAAGCATTTCAAAAATTGTCAAATTATAAGGACATGGAAATCGAAGTAACAAAAATGTGGAAACTTAAAACTACGATTATCCTCCCTGTTGTGATTGGAGGTGCTGGGTATTACAAAGAAGGCGACTGAAAATCATGTGAGCACAATTCCTGGACACATGAGAACCTCACAGCTACAAAAAGATTATTTTGTGCGGAACTGCACATGTCGTCGACAAAACCTTATCCATCTTAACGAAACTACCCAAATGTGTATAGATAACTCTCCTAAGGTCGCCCTTTTTACCCATAAACCCCTGAGGGGATTTGGTAATTAAGCACTTAAAATTACTCTCTGGAAAGATGATATCACGCCACCACCACCACCGCAACAAAAATAACAACAACAAGAACAATAATAATAATACGAAGAAGAAAAAGAAATACAAAAAAATGTTCTCACAAGTACAGCCCACACCTTACGAAGGGTTTTTTCTTTTTTTCAAAATTTCTCAGTTGAAAATGTCATGATGCCATTTCTGACCTTAGGTCTCTGGTCGGGAACCGGAAAGAAATGAGTATACAACAGAAATCAAAGGAAATAAAATAATAATAATAATAATTAGTTTACATCCTGGGATAACAATCAAAGATTTAGAGCAAGAAAAAGCTTATAAGTACCTTGGTGTAAATGAGGGTGAAGGAATTGACCATAAAAAATGAAAGAAATAGTGTGAAAAGAGTACTATAGAAGGGTGCTACTGGTATTAAGAACTGAATTGAATTCTCAAAGAAGAACTGCGGAC
>OZ038504.1:2452187-2479687 GCA_964036315.1 Acanthosepion esculentum
TCAGAGCAAATTATAATTTTTTTTATTATTGTTATTATTTGTAATTATCTATTATCTATTATTATATTTTTAACTATATATTTTTATGTTTCATTTATTAATTTTAATCTATTTATTATTATTATTATTTGTTGTTGTTGTTTTAACCTAGAAAGGGTTACTGAATGAAGAATTGTCAAAGCGGAGGTTGGAAATGAAATGGTAATCTTTATCACATCAGCACAATACAATACTCGCCAGCGGCATGAAGTAGGTAAACCACTGCTAGTGGTGGACTACATAGACAGCATATCACCCCTACTTCCAGTACTGTCCAACATATTTATGAGGATTGGGACATACACATTAGTGTTCATAGGTACAGTATACAACATTATTATTCTATTTTTATTATTACTATTCCGCAGACATCATATATATATTTATTATCTTCAACAATATATTTTTATTATTATTATTATTATTTGTAATTATTTATTAAAATTTTTATCTATTTTTTTTTATTATTATTATTATTATTATTATTATATTTTTATTATTATTATCATGATCATTTTTATGATTAGTTATTATTATATTTTTCTTATATATAGATATAAAGGGTGTTTCATTAAGACGGATCAAAGTCAGCAGTAAATAAATCAGTGATATTGGTGAAAATTTATTTATTTCTCTATTGAATCATGTTATTTAAGTCATGGCAATTATGGGTGAAAAATAATATTACCCAAATTACCGCCAAATCTGAAAGAAAAAGAAAAAAATCATTAGACACTTAAACTTAATTCACATTAAAATTGGTCCAAGTTATTGGAACACCTGTTTTGTGTATATGTATTTATGTTATATAATATATTTTTTTCTTATGAGTATATTATATTTTTATTATTATCATTAGTATTATGAGATAATGATTATCTGATAATTATAATGCAGTGTAAAGAAACGCCATTTTAACCCTTCCTTTTGTGAACTTTATTTGAAAACATATTGTAACTCTGTTTTAAATTTAACCTTCCTATCTTTTTACCTTCCATTACCCGGTATATTAACTCTTTTTATGTTCTCTCTTCATAAGAGCAAAAATATTCGAGGTCAATTTATTTTTTACTATTGTTTCATCTTAATCCTTTTTATTTTTCTATTTCTTATGTTTGTATATCTGTCTGTCTGGGATATATCGATTCTATTTCAATGTTCACACACACATATATATATATATAAGAAAATGTTAGGAGGATTTGAGATAATCATAATTCCGTAATTCATCGAGTTTTAAGAATAAACCTAAACAGAATGCAGAAAACACTGGACGGCCGTTTCGAATTCGTACCGAATTAAACTCGACATACCGCCGCTCATTCACATATTCCGTGGTGGAATTCATCCAAGTTCCTTTAACCAAGGATTGTTACCTCTTCGTCACCGGAGCCGTGGTACAGTTGGTAGAACGTTTGCTTAATAACGTAACTGTTCGGGTTACAATCCCTGTTAGTGGATGCGTACTGCTGATGAGTCCCTAATATAGGACGAAACGGCCGTCCATTGCTTTCTGCATTCTGTTGAGGTTTCTTCTAAAGACTCAATGAATGACTTAATTATGATTGATATATATATATATATATATATATATATATATATATATATATATATATATATATATATATATATATCACTATAATGCCTCTAAGATGCGAAAATGATTTGCCGATCGTGTTTTACCCAAAATGGAAAACAGTGAATCTGTATATTTCTCAGCACAATGTAGATTGTCTCAAAGGCGTTGGCCTATCGTAGAATCCTGTACCGCCTGTGTGAGACGTTTATTATTGGTGACAATCCCCTGTCTAATATTACCAGGCACATGTGGGGCAATCCAAATTTCAAGGCGCTGATTGGCCCGCTTTACGATGTCAGCGTCACTCTGAGATCTAAACCTGTATACGACCAAACTATTTTGTAGGAAGGGAAAACACGGGGTCTGTGTCAAAAACAATACATGTCCTGACAGCAGGAAAACACGACTAACTACGGAAATTTCAAATACACCGGACACACACACACCCACACAAACACACACACACTTATACACACACACACACACACACACACACACACACACACACACACACACATATATATATATATATATATATATATATATATATGATATGTTTAACGTTCTTTTTATAGATACAAGTATTTAAGCAAATGCTCTGTTTTATAATAAACAGTATTAAATAACATTTACCGGCCTGAATGTCCGAGAAATTTTCATAGAAAATTTTCGTTCTCCGACAGGAATCGAACCTGTATCCTATACTTTGTCCAATTCAAAAATATATATATATAAAAGTGAACATTGAAGTCAACACTCAGGCCTGACGATTGCCTCCAGCATGAAACAGCCTGTCGTCTCTGAGTGTTGACTTCAATGTTCACTTTTATATTTACATACGCTCTATCTCTGATAGTGAGCACTTTATCCCATGAATATAGCACACCTTAAAAGTATATTCTTTCATATACATACACACACACACACACACACACACACACACACATACATACATATATATATATATATATATATATATATATATATATATATATATATATATATATATATATCGTGAAATAAATTGGAAATATCAAAGACTCGTTTCACCACCAGAGATAATGGGTGTTTTCTTTGGCTTCTTCAGTTTCATAATGAAAGAAAACAAAAACCTTGCGAAGAAAAAATGGCTTGGGCTCTGAGGACAAGTGGGCATCGTAGATTAAATTTATTGCCCCATATTATCACCTCATTATTTAAGCTTGAAGAGAATGTGTCTTTTGGGCTTCTCTGTTTGATCTGCATTTGTATTAGAGCTGTTTAGTCTTGTTAGATTTTAGATCAGGGGCTTTTTATTATTATTATGCCAAAAATAAATACGATTCAAAGATTTAAAATATTATTATGGATCACTTGTAATTGCATGCATGAGTCTCGGTATAAATAGTTATAAATAATTATTGACCGATTTTATCATTGTGATATTTTTGCATTATATCAATTATTAAGAATATAGTAACTAGGGTCTTCAAATTGGAGGAGAGAGTTATCAATGATAATGTTCTGACTTCAAATATGCAGTTATCTCCTTTTAACCCATTTTTTTCTGCCGTAGGGTGGCTTGGGTTTTTTCACCGGCTCTTCTCTTTGGTGAGGTGCGAACAAATTTTATTTCCTAAAATGGGACCCAGAAAAAAAGGTTGGAAATCACTGGCTTAGAGCATACACCTCCCTCCAGCCCAGAGTATACTCAGAGTTATTCCGTTTGATTATTATTTAACACCAAGTAATAAATGATTTCCTACATATTCCACCATAAACGCAATGCTGTTTTATTGATTAGGTTCAGCCAGTTTATACCATCGGATATAAAATGTTCATGGTTAGAATATACTTCCCTAGACCAGAATGAAGTCCCTCCTTTTCTCAGGCAATAAGAACGTTAGCGATCATGGCTCTCCACAATTTCCTGTCCTTTGTAACTCTTAATAAATTGTATCTTTTGTTATGTCGCCTGAACCTTATTCTGCCATCTATTTACTTGAGCTCATTCTTCTTCTTCTATGTGCCCTCTCTCTTTATCATTTTGGCGATTATGGCTCTCCCCAATGTCCTATCCTTTGTAACTCTTAATAAATTATGTCTTTTGTTATCGGCCCTTAACACCGCTCTTTCATTCCTTTATCCAATCTCTCTAGGTAGGTTATGCGTTGTTCTCCTCTGTCCCTCTTGCATATTTTGTGAGTGTCAACATTTCCAAGCCCTCTTTCCTTATTTTGCGGCTGGCAAATATCCTTTCTTCGGCAAGTAGTTGGAGATTCGTCTCCAGCCAAGCTAGTCAAACTCTCTGCCTACGTTTTTACGGGGTCTACGGGGAAATTTTTCCCGAGGCTACAGGCTCGGTTTTGCCCGGCATTAAATATGGCCTTGTTCCACATCCTACCTCGCGGCGGGTGGGACGTAAATAACCTTCGTTCGGTAATTAGTTGGAGATTTGTCTCCAGCTGCGCTGGTCGAACTCTCCGCCTTCGGACAGAGAGGAACACAAACGAGGCAATCCCGAAGGGCAGAGTCTCGTCTGGGGTGGTAGACAGCTACCCGACCCCATTTTGATAAATCCGGTTTTGTCACACATCCTACCGCGTGGCTCGGTTGGTAGATATCCTTGCTTCGGGAATTACTAGCTTGCTAACTGATTCCCTGTCTTTCAGTAGTGTATTCTCTTTTACAAGAAACCTCTCTTTCTTTCATCAACGCCCGTGTCACTGTTCCTTTCACTCGAGTAGCACCTTTCTCTTTTTGTAACCTTCTTTAAGGATACAACGGTATCTACATTTCTATACTATATAAAGGACACTTAAGAAACAAAAAAAGCTAAGGAAAGAGTACTGAACTGTCACGTGATATCAGTCCTCCTCTATGGCAGTGAATGTTGGACAATCTCCTCAAAGAGGAAGAAGTGACTTGAAGCAACAGAAATGTGGTTCTACAGAAGGATGCTGAGGATACCCTGTACTGAGTATGTGAGCAATGACAAAGTTTTAGAGAAAAATGGAAACTAAAAGGAAACTTGTGCTTAACACCAGAAAGAGGCAATTGAAATTTCTAGGGCTCATGATGAGGAAAGAGGGCTTGGAAAATCTGATACTCACAGGACAGATTGTAGCCAAGAGGGATAGAAACAAAAACGCATAACCTATTTAGTGACCTTGAGTAAATGGATGTCGGAACAAGGTTTAGGAGAAATAACAAAAAGATTAACATTTCTCAAGATCTATCAAGGACAGGAAATTGTAGAAAGTCATGATTTCCAACATCCTGAAAAGCATAGCACAGGACAAATTGAAGGCAAGAGGGATAGAGGAAAACAACGCATAACCTATTTAGTGACCTTGAGTAAATGGATGACGGAACAGGGTTTAAGAGAAAAAAGAAAAAGACTAAATTTATTAATAGCTACAAAGGAGATGAAATTGTGGCGAACAAGGATCTCCTACGTCCTGAGAGGGCACAGCAAATTGAAGATATACTCAAAATATTTTTTATTTCGTTTACTGTTGCCTTTTTTTATTTAAAAAATTATGTTCTTTTTGCAAGCCGTGTCTAGGATCCAGTTCCGTTCTATAAATAGAGATTCATTTTATTTTTATCACTTGCCGCTAAGCTCCACAAGGATTTTTTTCCATAGTTACCAAGTCAGTTGTGGATTGAGTAGAATTAAAAAGCAAGTACGTAATAAGAACTGCAGGTGTGGCAAAAAATAAACGAAATCGAGGCTGCTGGTTACGTTACTCAAACAAGTTAATTACATTATAGAATTGCCTAACATCTGAATATTATTTTTGTCCAATGTCTGTTCTATGAACCTCATATAATAAGAATATGAGCTTCTAGCTGCACTGAAGTGAACTTTGTAACGCTAGGATTCTGAGCAACGAACCAACGTCGAGTTCTTGTCTTAACTGGGGGAAAATTAAACAGAGACAGTGAACCATACCGATAAAAATATACACGAAAGCAAACGGTTCCCACCATCATGAATATTCCAGACGACACTTGTCTTTGTAACAAAGGCATAGTTCAAGCTTTTTTCCTATGCAACGTATTCACCGCAGTCCGAGTCAAAAACAAATATTTACGCTGGGGTGCCTTTTTTTTTTTTGCTCTTTCGCAACTCGACTTACGAAGCGCAGTACTAGATTAGTAACGAATGTGCGTCGTGGTGTGAGGAATCAAAGAGCCGAGTTCGAATTCCAGCCGAGTTCGTATCATTCACTTATGCGCAAATACCCTCTGGAAAGGCATGAATCCATCTCTTCCCCCTCCAGCAATAACGTATCTAGCACGACAGACTACTGCAGAAAGAAATGACAACCTACTGAGAGAAAATCTTGTGCCTAGTCGGTAATGGGTCGAAAGAAACATAATCTGACTGGCTAGATTGGCAGCTAGGTCTCATCGTTGCAATGGCGGGATGTAACCGTAAGTTCTATGCTAATAGTTTCTTCTCTCGCACTTCTCGCTTGTGGAACTCTTTTCTGGCGTCTTGCTTTGCAGTCAACTTTGATCTTTAAAAATGTATATGCAGTATTGTTGTCATCTGTCTTCTTAATTCTTTTATCGTTTTCTCTCCTTAATAATGTTTTCTTTTTATCTTATTCTTTTACACTCAGTAACCCCTGTCGTCTTAGTGGCTTTATTGCCTTGCTTGGGGGGAAATGGTTAAAAAGAAATTATTCGTTTTTTATGTTTTGTGGTTTACGTTAGCACAACAACGCCATTATATTGTGGTGACTGCCACAAAGTATTTAATTACGATGTGAAGAACTAAATATAATAATCTCTTTATTTTTTCCTTTTGGTGTATTGATATTTTTGTTTCGACTAATGATTTTTTATTGAGTTAATTGTAGAACCAGTAGTTTAGCATCCAATGCTAAAATACACCTCTGATGTTGTTTGATCTTCGAGCTCATTCTGTCATTGTCCTTGGTATGACATTAAACTACACCCAACAGTAAGGCCTCTGATTGGAGGTTTGAGGAGTGTGGAACCACTTCTTAATTGCTGGTGTTCCCAGGTCCACCCTGACCCGGAGTGGTAGCACCTGTTAGGGTCCTAGCTATGGGCAAATAGTTAACACCCAGACTATATCCACGTCCTGGGTAAGACGATAAACTACATCCAACAGCAAGGCCTCTGATCAGGAGGTTTTGAGGAGTGTGGAATCACCGCTTAATTGCTGGTGTTCCCAGGTCTACCCTGACCCGGAGTGGTAGCACCTGTTAGGGTCCTAGCTATGGGCAAATAGTTGAACCCCCAATTATTACCAGCAATACATTTTTAAAGGAAAATTACAAACAAAATATTACCAGCAATACATTTTTGGAAAAAAAAACTAAAAAAAAACATATTACCAGAAATAAAAATTTTGTCGGTATTAAATAACCCATTTTGGTTGGTATGTCGTAATCCAAACCAAACCAAACCAAATCATTCTGTCATTTATCTAAGGTAGCACTTTGAGAAAATTCCTTTCGAAAATTGAAGAAATGGAACTTATCTGAATGTTTGCCATGGAAATAGCGATAGGCTTGTGACGTTGTGTCCGTGAGAAAGAACATGCAGAGTGGAGAATAAACCTTCACCGCACAAGACCTTTGAACTCTATCAAGGCTGGAAAATGGGGATTGAGCAGCTCCTGACCAGATATAGTAACAATACTCCATTTTTGGTCCAATATGACCCTCGTAAAAATAACTCATGGCAGAAGCGTTATGTAGTTCTTGGAGCGATATAGTGAGTCGATCGTTTTTTCCAGTATGTTAGTTTAATAAAATGAATAAACTGATGAAAATATCTAAAGGTAGCAGCACTTTGAGAAAACTCCATTCGAAAATTGAAGTTAGCAATGTTCAGGTTGAAATGTTCCAAACAAATAAGGGAGAAATTAAATGTTGGTTATTGTTCACAGCTTTCTATCTCTGAATCTGGATTTTCGATTATTGGATTATAAGTCAGTGGCCTGGTCGACAGAATCGGTGCTTAAGTGTATGTACAGCATTTGACGGTCCATAAGAGACATTTTTAAAAATGATTGAAACATCAACCTGCGTCTCATATGCTAATTTTATCCCCAATACTAACTGCCATTATCTATAATTTTATCTCAGATGATCACTTCTACAGAGTCGAATTTCATATTTTATATAATCAAACGAGATTATTATTATTATTATTATTATTATTATTATTATTATTATTATTATTATTATTTTCTGTTTAGTATCTGCCTATATTTCTGAGATGAGGTATTATGTGCACTATTTACATTATTCGGACTATTGTCCTCATCTTTGTCGCTATATTTATCACATTTCGGCCGTTGTACGCTCCGGCCTTCTTCAGATGGTTGGGATGTCGAACTGAACCCTTCATTCTGCTCACTGGGGTAGACTGTTTAATGGATGTCAGTTATCAGTTATCTCCTGTTAATTTCCCTCTGAAAGTTCTCCACTGCCTTAACCGGGTATTGAACTCACACTCTTTGGGTCCTGTCACTTGATCTAACCAACGCCTTTATCCACTGCGACATGTGTCCATCTGTGTATGAATTTCTAGGTATTATAAACCTAATGTCTCAACAACCGTTTTCTTTTTTGCTGTTATCCTATGTTTTTACCAGAGCTCATATTGCAACTTTGTTGTTATTATCGCTTTTCTCTGGCACTCCTTATTACTTGTTCCCATATTGTATTCATTTCTATGTTTGGACGGCTCAGGAGATTTTTGTGGCTCAGCATATGTGCTGATTCCTTAAGTTTACGAATTTTCCAATGATGTTCTTTGTCTATGATCTCAACCTGATCCCACAGAGGGCAGTGATCTCCCTTTTCTCTTCATATGTGGTCAGCCACGCCTGAAGAAGCCCGGAACATACAACGGCCGAAACGTTGTGATAAATATGGCGACAAAGATGAGGACAATAGTCCGAATAATGTAACTAATGTACATAATACCTCATCTCAGAAATATAGAAAGATACTGAAAGGCCGAAATGTTATAATAAATATGGCGACAAAGATGAGGACAATAGTACGAATAATGTAAATAATGTATATAATACCTCATCTCAGAAATATAGGCAGATACTGAAAGGGCGAAACGTTGTAATAAATATGGCGACAAAGATGAGGACAATAGTCCAAATAATGTAAATAGTGTACATAATACCTCATCTCAGAAATATAGACAGATACTGAAGGGCCGAAACATTGTAATAAATATGGCGACAAAGATGAGGACAATAGTCCTGATAATGTAACTAGTGTATTTTCTTTTTCTCAAGCAGATCAAACTGTCACTTAAAGATCAGAAGCGGGTCATAAAATGTGACCCTGGGTCATGTTATTTCTTCATTTCTCTACGTCAACAAAAGTTTTCTCAGAATTATGAAAATATATGTCCTCCGACAGGAATCGAACCTGTATCCTACACGCAAACGTCATATAGCCTGACGTGCGATACCAGTATAGCTACTGAGGAGCGTCTGATTAGCAAGTTCGATTCCTGCCGGAGGATACATATTTTCTATAAAGATTTCTCGGAAGTTCAGGCTGGTAAATGTTGTTAATACTGTTTATTATAAACAGAGCATTTACTTAAATATTTGTATCTATATAAATAACGTATAACAATAAAATATATTAAAATAATTGTCGGACTTTCCTGTATATAAAATTGTAATCATTGTAGACATTTATTTTTAAATGTTATTATTTTATTTCCCCAAGCAGACAAATTGTACCTATGGGAACTGTATAGAGACACTGAGGTATTATGGTAGCTGTAGTAAGAATGGTAGAATGTGTTGTTTTTTTGTGGGGGGGGGATAAGGAATACTGTGGCATATTTGGCTAGCTAGGTTTAAGATGAAACACATTGAAGGCCCGTCTTCATCAATTTGGACTTGTGCCACATTTATATTTGGTGGGTGTAGTAAGAATGGTAAATAGGAATGTGTGGTTTAGGTGTAAGGAATTCTGTGGTATGTTTGGATACCTAGGTTTAAGATGAAACAGTTGAAGTCCAGCCTTCCCACATCATCCGTTTGGCCTTGTGCCACATTTATATATGGTGGCTATAGTAAGAATGGTAAGTTTAGAATGTGTTGTTTTGGTGTAAGGAATACTGTCGTATGTTTGGGTCAGTAATCGGGGCTAGCTAAGTTTTAAGGTTGGTCAGATTGAAGATAAATATGCCCCTTTCCGGCCTTGTGCCAGATTTTGTATTTTCAGAATAAAAATCATTTTCTTGTATGGAACCTAGACTTTATGAATTTAAGCGCAGTACTAGATTGGCGGTGAGGTCTCATCATTTTACCGAAGAAACTGCTAGATGTAACCGTAAGTTCTATGCTAATAATTTATTCTGTCGCACTTCTCGCACGTGGAACTCTCTTCCTGCAGCTAGTATCCTTTCAAATACGATCTTCAAAAATTCAAAAATGCAACGTCAATCTTTGTCTTTTAGAGGACTTGTGGCCACATCATGCTGAAACATATCTTTCCGTACGATCACCGAATTTAAGCAACGTCGAGCCTAGTCAGTACTTAGATGGGTAACCGCTTGGGAATACCACGTGCTGTAAGCTTGGATGTGTGGGTGGATAAAGACTCGGAATGAGAAATCGGGGTCAATGTAGGTGGTTGCGCTATGGTTAGGTGTCCAGTAGATCACTCGCAAGTTCTTGTTTTGCTCGCCAGCAGTGCCCTTCATTCGCGTAAGGTTGTAGAAATACTAGGGATAGATCCGTAGAGCTGTGATTTAGTTGGATGTTGTCTTCAAGAGATGTTAAGTATAGCTCTCGGTATCCGAGTGTAGCTTCCATCAAGTTTAGACTCTAGGGCTTTAGTTAATTTCCAATCAGTGGCACCATACATTAACACCGCCTCTGCAGTGTCGCGAAAGAATCTTCATTTGAGGTTTTGTCTGGTAGATGAAATTTCCAGATGACATCCATTTTATTCAATGTGGCCTAGGCTTTAGCTATGCGAATTTTCACGTCATTTCAAGTAGAATTGATTTCGCTACCCAGGTATGTAACAGATTCGAAAGATTTTACTGATTCAACTGACACAGTTTGTATTGAGCCTTGCTGGTTGAAAGCTATGGACTTTAGAGGCATTGACATAGAGTCCAACATCATTGGCAGCACTTTCTGCATGATGTGGGAGAACTGTGGCATTGGTAATGGTGTTTGCGGTGATAGCTAGGTCATCTGCATAATCAATATCTGTCAATGATTTTGCAGGATATCGACTTGGTGACAAAGTAAAACCTATAGTATCTGTCTATATTTCAGAGATGAGGTATTATGTACACTGTTTACATTATTTGGACTATTGTCCTCATCTTTGTCGCCATATTTATTACAAAGTTTCGGCCGTTATCCACTGTGCCAAGGACACATGGCACAGTGGATAAAGGCGTTAGTTAGATCCAATAACAGGACCCAAAGAGTGAGAGTTCAATACCTGTTTAAGGCGGTGGAGAATGTGGAGAGGGGAATTAACAGGAGATAACCGATAACTGATATCCATTAGACATGGCACGTGGAACTAGAACAGTTTACCCCAGTGAGTAAAATAAAGGGTTCAGTTCGACATTCCAACCACCTGAAGAAGGCCGGGGCGTACAACGGCAGAAACGTTGTAATAAATACGGCGACAAAGATGAGGACAATAGTCCGAATAATGTAAATAATGTAAAACCTAGATGATTGTTTGTCGAGGGAGGGTGTCAATCCGTAAAGGGTGATAACTAAAAGAAAAAGGCGCAAGAGTGTCACCCTGAAGGACCTCTGCTTTGACGCCGAAGCTGGTTTCTCTATCTGGGGATCTAACCAAAGATTTGGTATTCTCAATAGCATTTTTATGGCAGCAAGTCTCAATGGGGATGCCATATTCCAGAAGGAACTTCTCCATTTTACCCTATGTACGGAATCGAAGGTTTTAGAGACATCTATAGAAAGTAAGGTGACCTGTAGATTCTTTGCCTTGACGCCATCAATAATCCTCTGCACAGTCAGGATTTTTTTAAACTGTTGATTATTACTATAATGTTAAAAAGAATAATGTATAAAAAGTATGGAAAGCCTTAAGCATAATTTTATCGACCTTATCTACGGAAGTCCATAATAATCATTGTTATCCTTTCAGTATTTTAGCTGAGACTGATTAAGACACGCCAATATGTTCTAAACGGTGAAGTGCTGTTGAAGGCCATTAAGCAAGTACTTGAGGAAAGTAAACCAACTTCAGGAAAAATACACAGGTGGGCAGAAGCCCTCCAAATGTATACCATCTTTGTAAGCAGTGCACTTAGAATCACTTAACACGATTCCAGTATCGAAAGCTGTCTTGGTTTATCTCTTCATATTTGTCAATATGCAAACCTTTGAGAAATCCACTTATTTCTGACGTCGATTGCCATTAAGATGCCAACACCGTGACAACATGAGTTTGTCATTTGCCATCATCAAATTTCAGCGACAATCAGTAGACAAAAAAGGAATAAACAAAATCGCCTCAATCATTTATCATCACTGGATGTAGCACATTTATTTAATGTAGCATATTTATTTAATGTATCACATTCATTTACTATAGCACATTCATTTAATGTAGCATATTTATTTAATGTATCACATTCAGTTAATGTATCACATTCATTTAATGTAGCACATTTATTTAATGTAGCATATTATTTAATGTATCACATTCATTTAATGTAGCCCATTTATTTAATGTAGCATATTTATTTAATGTAGCACATTCATTTAATATAGCACATTTATTTAATGTAGCACATTTAATTAATGTAGCACATTTATTTAATGTATCACATTCATTTAATATAGCACATTTATTTAATGCAGCACATTTATTTAATGTAGCACATTCATTTAATGTAGCACATTTATTTAATGTAACACCATTCATTTAATGTAGCACATTTATTTAATGTAGCACATTCATTAAAATAGCATATTTATTTAATGTAACACCATTCATTTAATGTTGCACATTTATTTAATGTAGCACATTAATTTAATGTAGCGTATTATTTAATGTAGCACATTCATTTAATGTAACACATTCATTTAATGTAACACCATTCATTTAATGTAGCACATTTATTTGATGTAGCACATTCATTTAAAGTAGCATATTTATTTAATGTAACACCATTCATTTAATGTAGTACATACATTTAATGATCAAAAACTGTATAAGGCATTAAGGAAGAATAGGATTTCCCATTCGAAAAATATTAGCGGCAAGATGTCATCATTTTACAGTTAAAAATAACTAGATGTAACCGTAAGTTCTATGCTAATAGTTTCTTCTTTCGGACTTCTATCTTGTGGAACTCTCTTCCGGCTTTTTGCTTCCCTGTCAACTTTGATCTTCAAAAATTTAAAACCAATGTCAATCGTTGCCTTCATAATTCTTGTTCTTTTATTATTTTCTCACTTTAATGTTTTCTTTTTCTCCCATTCTTTTGTGACACCCAGTAGCCATTTACGTCTTAGAGGCTTTATTCTCTTGCTTAGAGCGAAATGATTTTAAGAAATCACCAACGGTATCTTTCTACGGCAATCGAAGGAATGAGGACAAAATGACGCGTCAAAGTTCGAAGTCAGTATATCTTGTAGACTAGACCAAATATTTGAAGCATAGCTAAACTTCCAATTCAGGGGCTGATTGTTGTAGACTAGTGATTCGCAAACGGTGCGGTGCGCCACATAGGTGAGGCGGAAGAGGGTAGCAGGTGAGGCGGAAAAGGATAGCAGGTAAGGCGGAAGAGGACAGAAGGTGAGGCGGAAGAGGATAGAAGCTGAGGTGGAAGAGGATAGCAGGTTAGGCGGAAGAGGATAGCAGATGAGGCGGAAGAGGATAGCTGGTGAGGCGGAAGAGGTTAGTAGGTGAAGCGGAAGAGGTTAGCAAGTGAGGCAGAACAGGCTCGAAGGTGAGGAGGAAGAGGATAGCAGGTGCGGCGAAAGAGGATAGCAGCTGAGGTGGAAGGGGATAGCGGGTGCGGCGGAAGAGGATAGCAGGTGAGGCGGAAGAGGGTTGCAGGTGCGGCGGAAGAGAATAGCAGCTGAGGTGGAAGAGGATAGCAGGTGCGACGGAAAAGGGTAGCGGGTAGGCGGAAGAGGATAGCAGGTGAGATGAAAGAGCATAGCTGGTGAGGCGGAAGTGGATAGCAGGTGAGTTGGAAGAGGATAGCAGGTGAGGCGGAAGAGGATAGCGGTTAGGCGGAAGAGGATAGCAGGTGAGGCGGAAGAGG
Source organism: Acanthosepion esculentum (assembly GCA_964036315.1). Lineage (NCBI taxonomy): Eukaryota > Metazoa > Mollusca > Cephalopoda > Sepiida > Sepiidae > Acanthosepion > Acanthosepion esculentum. The sequence goes on from OZ038504.1 coordinate 2,466,100, forward strand.
ATAGCAGGTTAGGCGGAAGAGGATAGCAGGTAAGGCGGAAGAGGATAGCTGGTGAGGCGGAAGAGATTAGCAGGTGAGGCGGAAGAGGTTAGCAATTGAGGCAGAACAGGCTCGAAGGTGAGGCGGAAGAGGATAGCAGGTGCGGCGGAAGAGGATAGCAGGTGAGGCAGAAGAGGCTAACGGGTGAGGCGGAAGAGGATAGCAGGTGAGGCGGATGGGGATAGCAGTTGAGGCGGAAGATGATAGAAGATGAGGCGGAATGATTGAAAAGCAATCGAAGATTTAGAAACAGTTTTTTAAAATTCATATGCGAAAAAATAAATCAAATTTTAAAATTTAAAATATTATTATGGATTACTTGTAATTGCAGGCATGAGTCCCAGTATAAATAGTTATAAATAATTATTGACTGATTTTATCATTGTGATATTTTTGCATTATATTGAATATTAATAGTAACTAAGGTCCGAAAATTGGAGAAGAGAGTCATCAATGATAATGTTCTGACTTTGAATCCCCGATTATCTCCCTTTAATCCTCTGTGTGTGTGTGTGTGTGTTTTTTTATTTTTAAATATTCTTTTATCACATAAAAATTGGTAGGGTATGAGCATATTTTCATCCAGAAAATGCAGCCCAGAGAAAAAAAAAAGGTTTTGCAATAAATGTTGTACACTAATGTGAGATTCTTGGTCATCCAATAATGGATTGTGTTGCGCCAATCTTATTGCGTAGGGATTATTGTTGACCAGTTAAAATATCTTAGATTTGGAAGAGTGTATTTTTGGCGCCAAACTTCCAATTTCAGATGGTTTGTCGCAGGATAGTATGACTATCATCGAAAAGGGGATTATGTTGCGCCAAACTTCTCAATAGGTGAAGATTTTTGTAGTCTTTGTCGTTAAATATTGGTGACGTTTTTCTCTGCTAAGTAGTCACTACATTTTTAAATAACGATAGCCACTCAAAACTGTTTAAAACAATATTTATTAAAGATGAACTGAAATCAAGGCAGTTCTGAAGCAGCTTATATATAAAATAAAACTTTCACACCTCTCCCTTAGTATATATTAGGGAAACTCGCAGAAATAAAATAAAAAACGTATTTATGAACACAAAAAGGATCTCATTAGCTCTACATTTAAATAACTTCAAATACAACTTCGATCTCAAAATGCCACACTTATCAAAAGAGAAAACTTATTAGACGGAAAATTCTTGAGAATGCAGCCATCAATTCTTGCCAAAATGTTAACTTACATCATGGATTTATTTTCATATACATACATACTTTCTAGTTTATTTGTTTAAATGTTATTTTTAAATGGTTACCCATATTTGAATAGACGCTCTGTTTTTATTTATTTAGTAAACTTTATATTTATTTATTTACATCTACCGACTATATAATATTCGAGAAATTTTGTTAGAAAAATATGCGCCCACCGGCAGAATTCGAACATGCGTCCCTTTTGGGAAACCGTCATTAAATCTGACGTACCTTGACCTCTCGGTCACGCAGTACCTACTGAACGAACAAAACCCGAATAGTGCTTTTGAAAACAGACCTTTCCCGATTTTCAAAATATACATATCTGCTCTGTTTCGTAACGTAAAGACAATTTTTAGGAAATGGATTAAATTCGATTTATTTTTGGGGGAGCGGGGTATGAATCAGTGACAAGGGCAGCAGTTTGGGAGCCAGAATGGTTGAAGAAGTTTGGGAGGGGAACTTCAAGTATGTAGGATCTAAAACTGTCCGAGTCAGCTTTTGCATAATGAAAAATTGTTCAATTTTTCTCTCCGGAATCGATCCTCCAAGTCTATAAATCGACCATTCGCCCTTGCATGGAGTATTGCTGCCATATATGGTCTGGGACCCCTGCTGTTTGCCTCAGGGTTCTTGATAAGATCCAGAGACAGATAGGCAACGTGATTGGCCCTGATCTGTCATCTTGTCTGCAGTCGCTCTCTCACAGATGTCGCCTCGCTCTGCCTTTTTTACAAGTACTTTCACGGTAATTGCTCCGAGGAGCTGCTTTCGCTTGTCCCTAGGCCTCGTGAATTTAAACGTCCCACGAGGCTGGCATCCCGCTCCCACCCCTTCACCGTTGAAACTGTTAGATGTAGACGTCTCTTCTACTCCAATAGCTTCATGTCTCGCACATCTCGCCTATGGAACTCCCTTCCCTATTACTGTTTCCCTGACAAATACAATCTCCCACTATTTAAGTGTAGCGTCAATCGACATCTCCAGTTGCCTTGATCTATCCACTTCCCTTCTCCACATCCTCTCATTTTTCATTCCTATCTGCTCTCGCTCCAAATCTTCTGTAATCCCCTTGCCTTGATCGACCCACTGTCTTTCTCTTTCTCCACATTCTCTCCTTTACCACTCCTATCTGCTCTTCCTCCAACCCTTCTTTAACCCCTTGCGTGATAGTGGCCTCCAGCCTTGCTTGGGGTGATACGCTTAAAAAAAAAAAATGGAATAATAAATGAATGGATGCTTTGGGTTTTGCATCAATCTGGACACTGTTTAGAGAATGAACTGACGTGCCTAGTGGAGGTAAAAGTTTTGATAAGCATTTATCAGGGTAGGAGGTCAGGAAGAGGTCGAGAAGGTTAACCTGATGTCCTGTCGTGTCCGGGACCCAGACAGGTTCTCCAATGATTTTTGTTAGCTCATGGGTGATGGAGAATTTTCTGCAATATCTGCCATTTACATCGGTTTTGTTGGAGTGGAGTAGCCATTCTTTATGGTGCACAATGAAGTCATTGCAGATATGAAAGCTGGCTGAAGGGAATTGAGTGAAGATATTATCAATCTTCTTAGATATTCGGTCGAAGATTACCGTCCCTTCATCTAGAGGACGGTAGAGAGCAAAGACGAATGTGGTACTATCGATAAGTGCCACGCGGAAGCACATATACGCGAGATCGGGTTCCTCGTATTTTGCGTCCTTGCTACAGGGAATTCGTCCTTGATGCAGGCTCCGAGTCCGTAGGAGTGGCGATTTAGGGGGTCATGTTTGGCTATAAGGGGTGAGTAGCCCGGGACTGTAAACTTGCAGCGTTGATACCGGGGGTTTGGTTTAGACTGAAGAAGGTGATGTTCCACTTCTGTATAGTTGGAACGTAGACACCTTACTTTGGTGTAGGAGACTGTATACGTGGGGTCTACTTTGTTTTTTTGTTTTTTTTGGGGGGGGGTCAGGTTGGGTTTGCTAGTTTTGTTCATTACATCGCGAAAATACACCCTGGAAACGTATGATTTCATATTCGCGCCCAGCTATGGGTTAAATAGTAGAACTTGTGTATAAATTGTTAATGCAGTATACACTCGCAAAGAAAATTATTCTTACAATACAAAATATGTTTCGTCTTTAAATAACCTAGAAAGGGTTGATAATCCGTAAAAAACGTTACACTCAATCACCCAGTCTGGAGACACTAGAATTATTGCGTTAGTGATAATATACTTCCGGGTAAGTTGAGATGAAAGCCGGTTAACAGCAAGGAGAGATTGTCATGTTCAGTGATAATGTCTGCTAGCCTGATTCACAATAATCATTCTCAAGGGACTGCAACGCTAAACAATCCGTTACTACGAAATAAGATGTGTGCCCCCACCCCCGTAATGTCCGGAATATGAGGCGAAAATAACATCATGAAATCAGAAGAGGAAGTCAAGACATTTCACTAAAATTAATCGTCTGTGTCGACAATGGCGTAAATAATGGCCTGAGATCCCAAATCAATGGAAAGGATCGAATGTCAGAGAAAATACACTCACAATACGCAGAGGGTTCCTTTGTTTATCAGCACGAGCCTGGCTAGTAGATGGACCTATTGGTATATATATATATATATATATATATATATATATATATATATATATATATATATATATATATATAATAATCAAAATGTGTCTGTATGTCTGTGAGTGTGTGTGTGTGTGCGTGATCGAATGTTGTTTATGTGTTTCCACAGTTTTCATCCGATTTCGATGAATTTTTTTTTGTTTGATAGGTAGTTCTTCAGTGCCGGTTTGGTGTCCAAATTTTTGGCGATAATGGCTCTCCACTACTTCCTATCCATTATAATTCTCGGCAACGATTTACTATTTACTGTCTGTTCTTGGATATATATCTTTCATGAAAACTTTAATAAAAATAAATAGTTTAAATTATTACAATAATATTATCTATATCTATAATTCTCAAAATGTGTGTGTGTGTGTATGTCTGTGCGTGTATGTGACCGAATGATGTTTATGCGTTTCCATAGTTTTCATCCGATTTTGATGAAATATTTATTGTTTGATAGATAATTCTTCAGTGCCGGTTTTGAGTCCAAATTGGCTGGAAAAAATTACAACCTTGAAGGTGAAAAATCGAAAATCTTTACTCTTTCTTTTGGGCTGACTTAAAACTTAAACTGCTCCAAATGAACGGCAAAAATTCCCAGTAATGAAAGACGGGTTATACTGCTAGTATATATATAATAGAAATTGTTAGTAGGATTTGATAAATATAATTAAGTAATTCACTGAGTCTGAAAGAAACCTCAACAGAATGCAGAAAGCACTGGACGGCCGTTTCGTCCTATATTTGGGAGTCATCAGCGGTGCGCATCCACTACCGAGAATTGAAACCCGGACAGTCAGGCTGTCAAGCAAACACCATACAAACTGTTCCAACGGGCCTCGGTGACGAAGAGATAGCAAATCAGACTCAATATAGCGCCTCTCGCTCACATATTCCGTGGTGGAACTCAATTCTAACAATTTCTATCATGTGTATATCATTGCTTAATCCGGCTTCTAATGCTTCAGTTTGAGCGGCTTGGTGATAGTAGTCGTGGCTCCGGGAGCCACAGTACTATGGTTACAGGGAATTTCAGTTGAGTTCCACCACGGAATATGTGAGCGAGCGGCGCTATATTGAGTCTGCATTCTGTTGAGGTTTCTTTCAGACTCAATGAATTACTTAATTATATATATATATATATATATATATATATATATATATATATATATATATGGGGGTGTATTAAGACATGTCTCATTGAATTATTTAGACAAGTTTTGTCTACTTATTTTCAATAGCATCTTCTCATATTCACGGACAAGTTTCTTAGTATCCTTATTAAAGGAAGAGAGAAAATTACCATGCTGATACATATTCATTTATTCAGAGTACTATGTGTTTTTTCCTAAGACAAAATTATTGTGTTCATCTGAAAGTTAATTTTTTAACAGTGAAGTGAAAAACACTAAGGTTATGTCCGGTACGGTTTAATATCTGTCTATATTTCTGAGGAGGTATTATGTACACTATTTACATTATTCGGACTATTATCCTCATTTTGTCGCCATGTTTATCACAACGTTTCGGTCGTTGTACGCCTCGGCCTTCTTCAGGTGGTTGGAATGTCGAACTGGACCCTTTATTTAGCTCACTGGGGTAGACTGTTCTAGTTCTACGTGCTATGTCTAATGGATGTCAGTTATTTCCTGTTAATTCCCCTCTCAAAGTCCTCCACCGCCTTAACTAGGTATTGAACTCACACTCTTTGGGTGCTGTCACTGGATCTAACTAACGCCTTTATCCACTGTGCCATGGCACGTGGAACTAGAACAGTCTACCCCAGTGAGCGAAATAAATGGTTCAGTTCGACATTCCAACCACGTGAAGAAGGCCAGAGCGTACAACGGCCAAAATGTGATAAATATGGCGACAAAGATGAGGACAATAGTCCGAATAATGTAAATAGGGTACGGTTTAAAGTTCACGTTTGAAACATCAGAGGAGGTAAATTAAGTTTGAAATGTCCGCAATGTTTTAAAAAATATGTACTTGTTTCACTATTTGTTTCATTTTTAGATCTAACTTTGCCGAATTATACTTTCATCAACATGGAGCACCTTCCCATTATGCTTTGGCAGTAAGGGACTACCTTAGTCAAACCTTTCCACAGCGCTGGTTCGGTAGAAAGGGCAGTATCGAATGGCCACCACGTTCACCTGACTTCACACTAATGGATTTCTTTTGTGGGGTGGAGCAAAGAAAAAAGTTTATGAGAGAAATCCTTACACAGTCGACGAATTAAAAGAGGACATCTCAGAAGGATTTATTGAAATTGATGAAGATCGGGGTTTGTGTCGTGCTGCGTGTCGGAATTTTCTGAAGAGTTTCGAGGAATGTTACCATGATGAAGGAGAACAATTTGAGCACTTAAGACATTAAACTGTGTTAAAACTATGTGAATAAAGTGTTACACAAATGCACGTAAACAGTTTTGAACAAATATGATGGTAATAAATAAATATAAATACAATAAAATGTTTTAAAAATGTAAAGTGCTTACCTACTAAGTGTGTGTGTGTCCTCATGAATTTAAACGTCCTACGAGGCTGGCATCCCGTTCCCACCCCTTCACCGTTGAAACTGTTAGATGTAGACGTTTCTTCTACTCCAATAGCTTCATGTCTCGCATATCTTGCCTGTGGAACTCCCTTCCTTATTCCTGTTTCCCTGACAAATACAATCTCCAACTATATTATGTGTAACGTCAATTGACATCTCCAGTTGCCTTAATCTATCCACTTCCCTTCTCCACATACTTTCACCTTTCATTCCTATCTGCTCTCGCTCCAAATCTTCTGTAACCCCCTTGCCTTGATCGATCTTTCTCCACATCCTCTCCTTTACCACTCCTATCTGCTCTTCCTCCAAACCTTCTGTAACCCCTTGCATGCTAGTGGCTTCCAGCCTTGCTTGGGGTGATAAGCTTAAAATATATATATATATATATATATATATATATATATATATATATGATGGACTCTCCTATCGAATTCGATGTATGAGGTTCCGATGAACTAATTATCTGCAGGCCTATGACGGACATGGCTTTTGAGACCGACTCGAAAATTGCACAAAAGACCACAAACATTACAAGAGAATGTATTGTATCCAAGTGCAGCAGGAACACTGTTAGATGTCTTATTTTGCTTTCTCGTTTCATTCAGTCGACTGATGCTTACTTCTCAGTGCAGCTATATCAATGTTGCACTTCTTCAGCTCCAATGCGACCAGTGCTGTTTTTCTTTCTGGTGCTGAGTTGTTGTCCTGGAGGATATAGTACATTCCAAGTGCCAAGATGAAAATTGATGCTGTTTCGTAGAGTTTTTGCAGTAGCCGGATATACATATATATATATATATATATATATATATATATATATATATATATATATATATACTAGCAGCATGGCCCAGCGTTGCCCGTGCTTGATTAAAAAATCGTACGCCGCATGCAGCAATCGCTATCACTTGACTTAAAATATTTTTGCCCTTCCTTGCCTTTAAAGGAGTGCCCTTTGCCGTGCTGAAGTTGCTACATGCCTTACTTCTTGCCTATGTCACACTACGAATTTTTTCTAAGCTCTATACTAAACATTAAATCTGTTACGAAAAAAGAACTAAACAAAATGAACACAAAACGATCAGCTTTAAAAAGGACTCGTAACTGGAAAAACCGAATGAAAAAAGAATGTTAACAACAAATATTTTTCACACACAACCCAGTTCTGCAGAATCAGAATCAACGTTGAGTTTAAGCAAGCGAATGAGCCAATTGGAGTAAAATGCCATGCAGATTTAAATTTTTCCTACTTTTGACGAATGCAGCTATCGATTTTTGTTTTGCATGCTAGCATGCTAGTTAACATTCGTGTCAGTCAGCTGTTGGCTCTCACGCTGGCCAATAGAATCTTCCTGCCTATTCGTGGCAGCCAGCTATAGGCTCTCACTCTGGCCAATAGAAAATGGCCGCAAACTGCATGAAAACTGCCGTAGAAGCATGAAAAAATCGATTATTTCCACATTTCTCGATGGGAGTTGGGAAATGCAAAGACGGTCTTTGCCTTCCCGCTAACTTGGAGAATGTGCATGTAAATTTTGGTGCAAATCCGTCGAAAATTGCGGCCGTGCATTCGTTACACACACAAACACATCCTGCCCTTTGATATATTGATATATATATATATATATATATATATATATATATATATATATATATATATATATATATATATATATATATATATATATATATATTCTGTTTATACGTTATTTTTATATTTAAGTAAATGCTCTGTTTATAATAAACAGTATTAACTACATTTATCGACCTGAATGTCCGAGAAATTTCATAGAAAATATGTCCCCCGACAGGAAATCGAACCTGTATCCTACATGGAACCGTCATATAGCCTGACGTTCTATGCCATTTCGCTACAGAGGAAGCGTCTGGTTATATGACTGTTCCGTGTAGGATACAGGTTCGATTTAATAGCAAGCCTTGTCTAACTCCATCATATTTCAGACCTTATGCCACATTTCAGGATTTTACTTTGTCTAAGACAAATTATTTTTTTAAATAAAAGTTGTTGTGAAAATAGCTATCACGGAAGCCATTATCATTATGCGGCTAGTAACCATATTTCTACAAAGCATCTTATTTTGAGAGTAGCCATTTTTTGTCTTAAGAAACAAAATAAAAAGCAGATTGTCTGGTTTTGGAGATTCCATCTCCAGGGACGAATCTCATTATTTCACTCAGAATGGAGGACCGTGGCTTAGCTTTATGCCTCAGACACCACGGGGACTGGGTCAATTTTGTCTTTGTACGAATGAATGCGTGTAAAACCCAAATGTAAACTTGTTTCATATTTATTTTCGGGAGTAAGTATATAAATAAAATCCAAAAGACAGAACGAAGAACTTTAATACTACACTAACGTACAAAAAGTCCTGGGATATGAACCTCGTATCGTGTAGAACCACTTGAGCTCGATGAAGTACCAATTCCACAAGTAGTCAGAAGTCCTATGGAAAGAAGTTGAGCCATGCTGTCTCGGTAGCCGTTCACAGGATTATAGGTACAGGATCTTCCTAACGATCAGATCTTCCGCTACATTTGTAATAGCGCCATTTGGGACATGTTGGGCGAAGGCGGTGGACATTCATCAGATGTCTCTGGAATACACCCTAAACCAATTTCGGGCAACTTGAGTTTGATGACATGGTGTATTATCCTACTGGAATAATACATTCTTATTAGGGTCACTGGAGTCCATGAAGGGGTGTCAATGTAATGATCGTCGGTTAAAAACGCGTTTAAGCAGACCCAACACATGCCGATTTACACTGCAAACGATTATAGAACTGCCACCAGCTATCAAGATACGTCATGCCGTCTGCAATACACCCTGAACCTACAATCATGTTGGAAAAACTGAACTCGTGACTATTCGAACCGCACTAAACGTTGCCTCTCCTCTAGTCCCATATGCGGTCCTGTGTCCAGTATCGTGGTGTTAACGAAGATATGCGCCTGGTATGTATTGCATTGGCTCCACAGATCGTCACAAGGCCTTTTGAGAGTTGTTGCCTGTCCTCTAGTCCTGTTAACTACGTCACAATCCCATTTGAGATGCTGTGTCCAGTATCGCGGTTTTAACGAGGATATGCGACTGTTATGTATTGCATTGGCTCCACAGATTGTCACAAGACCTCTTGAGGGATGTTGCGTGTCCTCTAGCCCTGTTAGCCCGTCACAATCCCATTTGAGGTGCTGTGTCCAGTATCGTGTTATTAACGAGGATATTCGCCTGGTATGTATTGCATTGGCTCCACAGATCGTCACAAGGCCTCTTGAGAGATGTTGCATGTCCTCTTGTCCTGTTAGCCACGTCACAATCCCATTTGAGATGCTGTGTCCAGTGCCGTGGTGTTAACGAGGATATGCGCCTGGTATGTATTGCATTGGCTCCACAGATCGTCACAAGGCCTCTTGAGAGTTGTTGGGCCCTGCTTTGACGTTAGATGTCTACAGTCCTCTGAAAGTGTATTCTCAGGATCTTGAGTACGAATGGCTTTCTATACCACGTCCCACAAATAAGCAATTACGCTCATGTCAGGGAATGTAGAGGAATTGGCCTTGGGTAAATGACATTGGCAGGAATACAGAAAGAAGAAACATAACTGACAAAGTTTCCACTAAACAATAACAAAAGATAGAAAAGAACAAAGTGAAAATAATAATACGACAACATATACATATATATATATTAAGACATTTTTATGTTCATACATTCTTTTTATAGATAGTAAATGCTCTGTTTTATAATAAACAGTATTAATAACATTTACCGGCCTGAATGTCCGAGAACTTTTCATAGAAAATAGTCGTCCTCCGACAGGAATCGAACCTGTATCCTATACGGAACCGTCATTTAGCCTAACGTGGCTTAACCGATCGAGCCACGATTTTACTGCTTTTAAACTTCAATCTTCCATGAATCTCTCATACATCGCGTACATTCATATCTGCTCAAAGCGTATCCAGATGTAAACAAATGACGTCACACATTATGAAATGGACAAAGTCCGGCAATTATTTTAAGACATTTTTATGTTTATACATTCTTTTTATAGATACAAATATTTAAATAAATGCTCTGTTTTATAATAAACAGTATTAAATAACATTTAACGGCCTGAATGTCCGAGAAATTTTCATAGAAAATATTCATCCTCCGACAGGATTCGAACCTGTATCCTATACGGAACCGTCATATAGCCTGACGTGCCTTTATTATAAAACAGACCATTTACTTAAATATTTGTATCTATAAAAAGAATGTATAAACATAAAAATGTCTTAAAATAATTGTAACGGACTTTCTCCATTTCATATATATATATATATATATATATATATATATATATATATATATATATATATATATATATATATATATATATAGGGCTCTGACTGAAGCCTCGGAGAGTCGCGTTCGAATTCCAGTCGAATCCATTACATTCACTTACGTGGGAAAGGGATGTATCCTCTTCATCACCCTCCAGGTATGGTTAAATAGTAGGAGAGACTGGGTTCTATAGCCTTGGATGGCAACTGGTCTAGGAGAAGGACAACTCTGAATTCAAAACCTACGGAGGTTCTTTTGGAGACCTTGTGGAACATAGTGCACCAGGTATCTTTATTCGGCCCTTCAAAAAGTGTGGTTGGTTCTGCACAAAGACTTCACCACTATAATCAAATGCTGGTGTCTGCCTGTCAGTTCCTAGGAACTGAGCTGTTTGACCTTCATACGCCAAATGCGATGGGAGAGTTCATCATATATATATGTATGCAAGAAAAAAAGAAGGCAAAGCAACAGTAATAAGACGAAAGTTCACAAACTAAGAATGACGAAGACACACCAAAAGAGATACAGATAAGCGATCGCAAATTACTGACTTCAAGAACAGAAAGAACAGAACGACCGAGAAGTGGCCTGTCTTATTGGCTAGGAAAAAATCCCAACAGTCAAGGGGGCTGTTTTTGTAGTCATTTACACGGTGATTGGAACCAAAAAGGAAGATGCTGGCCATACCATTCAACGTAATTCTATAGAATGCACCCTAAACCAATTCTGGGCAAGTTGGGCCAGATGAAACAGTACAATATCCTGTTGGAATAATCCATCAATTTCAAAACGACGCATCGGATCGAACCATCTGTTTCTAGTCTTTCAGCGTCTTCCAATCCGAAACGTCACGGTTCCAGAGCAAGCTATTTGTCCGGTGTTGCGGTGATAATAGGGGTAACCCGGAAGATATTCTGTTCCTGTAAACGTTAGAAGTTAAGTACCACTGAACTGACCAGCTAGATATACGTCTGGTATCTCCTGTATAAAATGTGGATATGATTTGATCCGATGAGACGTCTTCTTTACCACAGATAATTCTAGTCAGACGTCTCTGGTCACGATCATTAAGGATCCATATCCGGACACTGCCCTGTCCACAGTGGCCGGTAATGCCTTCCATCTGGTATTCGCGGTGCACATGTGTCTGCGTAGATCAAGGGATATAGTCAGTGTCACTGGTCGCCAGTATCCTGCCTCGTTCGAATTCAGATAATTCACGTTATCTTGCGGTGAGTAGCTTAGCCGGTGTTTACTCTGACTCAGACGTCAGAGCACAATTGATATAGATCTGAGCATTTCGATGACGTCAAGCGATAGGAGCGCCACCTATCGTTAAATTTACATTCAGCTATTTTGGCACAGCCGTGTATAAACACAAGTTCTACGTAATAACAACAACAACAACGAAGACACACGAGTAATTAATGTACGACTGAGTAAATGAAGAGTAACTAATGTCCAGACGGAAGAACGAACTCGTCTCTGATAAGAGTTACATTCAAATACGCAATAATTATCATAGTATAATATGAAGCTATATTATTATTTATAAACTATATTGGTTATCGCACGTGAGCTTTCACTAAAATACAGTGTTGTTCGATAAAAGTGACTCACCTGATTTTTTTTACTTAAAATCTTTTTCGCCTTTTGTTTTTGGGGTCAAACTAATTTTTAATCTTACTAATATAAAAAAAACCCTTCCCGACAACCTAGTAAAAAAAGTTTACTCACCCTAAGGTATTCTATTGATAATTATAAATTTGGATATAAATGAGATTTAGGTAAAAAACTCTGTGCTAAAAAAAGTGACTCACTTATTTCCTGCAACTAGTAATCAATAGAAACATAACCGAACAGCTTTAAATAAAGAATAATAGAGGTATAATTTATGTATAATAGGTAATATAGTTCGAAATATTTAATAATCTATGGGTCCTCCTTTATTTTGAATAACCTTTTCAACCCTTTTTGGCATTGATTTGATTAGGTTCTGGCAAATCTCATCTCCAAGCATTGAATTCCATTCGGATATGAAATTCACAATCAAATCCTCTTTGTTGCTCAACTGCTTTCTCGAGAGCCTGTACTTTATAATGCTCCATAAGTTTTCTATGGGGTTGAGGTCAGGAGATTGGGGCGGCCATGTCATAACACTCACCTGCTTCTCATCAAAGTATTCCTTCATCAATTTTGATTTGTGGCAGGGAGCATTATCCTGCATAAAAATGAGCTTGGTGGGGTCGATTTGCATTCTTTCAGCAGAAGGGAGCAGACAAGACTCTAAAATTCTCTTGTACTGCTCGCTTCTGAGGGTCTTTTCAATAGGTTTTAAGAAACCAGTTCCATGAAAAGAAAAGCATCCCCAGAACATTATACTGAACGGATGCTTGACAGTACTTACTGCTAAATTCAAAGAGCTTTCAAAGCTTCTTCTTTGGATTTTAGATCGCTTATCCTTTGAATTTAGCTCAACTTTTGTTTCATCGGAGAAGAGAACATTTAGTAAAAAAAATCAGGTGAGTCACTTTTATCGAACAGCACTGTATATTCAAATGCCATCATAAACGTAAACCTTATTTAAACATGTATGGGAAGCGACTGAGCACTGATCTTTTTTTAAAATCATTTTGCCACAAACAAAGCGAGAAAGCCACTAAAACTCAAAGGGTTACTGAGTGTGAAAAGTTATTCAATACAAACCTCTTAGACTTGTTTATCAATTACTACACAACCTCTCAAAGATCAGTACTAATAAAAAACAACGGTAGGTAATTCAGTCGGCCATGTTTTTTATATAT
>OZ038504.1:2484687-2537187 GCA_964036315.1 Acanthosepion esculentum
AAAATTAAATAAAAAACTTAACCGTAGTACCTTGTCAGTCGTTTTTAATGAAACTTGCATATATATATATATATATATATATATATATATATATATATATATATATATATATATATATATATATTAAGTGATTCATCGAGTCTGAAACCTCTACAGAATGCACTGGACGGTTAAGTATAGTTGTATTTTCAACAATGTCCGCATAAACAATCTAAAACAAAAATTACCATCTTTGATATTTAATTTATTGTAATGTACTTGTAATCTCTGATGATGTCTGAAGTAAGCCAAAAGCTTAGACAGGATTTACAATAAAACATGTATCAACATGATGATTTTCTTTTGGGTTTCAGTGATAATAGTAAAAAGCTTATTCGACAATTATGAAAGGAATTTACTTTATATAAATAGACAAAACTATTTAACGAAACATCCATATATATATATATATATATATATATATATATATATATATATATATATATATATATATATATATATATATATATATATATATATATTCACGCAAGAAAATCAATATCAAAAAGCATTTTTCATCCAAAATATCTAAGCATAAACTACTGAGATATTATTTTTGTTCATGTAATATGTGACCTTTACGCAATCTTCATGGTGTAAGGATTGTGTTTATCCATGAAACAATCTGTCTCCCCTAGGTGTTGACCTTAGTGTCCACTTTCATATTTACGTATGTTCTGTCCCTCTTATTGAGCACTTTGTATCTTAATATTAATTATGTGTATTATGTGATTTTATGAGTTATTAAAGTTTTCTGGCTTAGTTAAGATTTTTTCACAATATATTCCATTAGCCATATTTGGTATCTCCATGAATCTTTCTTTTTCTTTTCAGTTGTCCGATGCCCGTCAGCCGTTCAATTCGGTGCCCAGCCACCATCATCTTCATCTTCATCAACGTATCGATCACCATAATCAAATGCTACTCAAGATGTAAACACTTTAAAAAATCAGTCTTGATATATTTTATGCCTGTGACTCATTCAACACCGAAGCTCAGCAATGTGCCATCACAATTGTAATCAAGATCAACCAGTTGTACTTTGAATGCCATCTCAGGGATCAAGATAAGAGTTGGGCGCCACATATTATCTGCTCAGCCGGTTCCAATGGACTAAGGAATTGGCCTAATTAAAGAAAGAGAGCAATACCCTTTGCAGTACCTATGATATGGAGAGAATGAAAGGAACATTTCCAAGACTGTTACTTCTGTATGGTTAATGTACGTGACTTTATAGTTAAAACCAAGACAGAAGATTGTTTATCCTAACTTAGAACTGGCAGGAAAACCAGTAACACACAACGATGGTGATCGTCCTGTTCCACCTTAAAATGGCCTTCAAATGTCTGAAGAAGAGATAATTTCTGGGGAAGTTTCAGGTGGTGAGGAAATAATCGAAGTGAATGAAGTCTTTGATCTTGAAAATGACGAAACACAGAAATTTTCTCAAGGAGAGTTATACGATTTGGTTAGAGACTTGACATTGTCAATGGACAAAGCTGACCTTTTAACATCTCGGCTCGACGAAAAATGTCTGCTTAATGAAATGTCTGCCTAAGGAAAAGTATCTGCTTAAAAAAAACGTGTCTGCTTAAGGACGATGTTTGTATTCTTCATTTCAGAAAGAGAAATAAGGATCTGGCTTCTTTCTTCTCTGTGGACGGACTACTTTGTTTCCGTAATAACATTGAGGAGTTATTCACGGTTTGTGTCAAGAAAATGTTCCATGTGAATGGCGCTTATTCTTTGATTCATCCAAGAGAAGTCACAACAGCAATAAGAAACCATTCCTTCCCATTGAAAATTCAGTGCAATTGAAGGAGTGTTATGAGAACACACAATATTCCTCGATATCACCCCCTGTAACCCTTTTTTTCTCAGAGTAATTGCAGGATAAGTGAGTTCTTTCCTGTGGTACCTGGACCTTATTAATTTAAAGACAGTACGAGATTAGCAGCAAGTTCCCCTTCGCTTTATAGTTGAAAAAATAGAATACAACTGGAATATATGCGGAGACTGATTGCAATGTTGGTGGGAATGCAACCAGGATTAACGAAATAATGCTGTTTTTTATGCCTTTGGGTCAATCGTGAAACTGTCAAGCATCGCATGCCATCTGAGAGGGCCCAACGAGAATCATATGAACCGGGAGTCTCTAACATCCAGTATAAGCCATTAGTAAAGCCAGAGAATGTTCTTCTTCCCGATCTTCGCATAAGGCTTCAGCTTATGAAACAATGTGTGAAGATAATTACCAGGAATAACCCAGAAGGCTTTGAATATGTGAAGGTCAGTTTCCCCAAAAAATAACCGTCGCCAAATTAAAAGAAGGCTTATTCGTAGGTTCGAAGATTAAGGAACTCCTCAAGAACAACAGCTTCATCAAAAACCCGGGATGTGACTGAGCTTACGATCCCTTAAGTGGATCCTTTCTGGGTAACAAGAGATCTCAATATTTTAGAAATGAAGTAAAATATCTCTTAGAATCTTTTGCAGCAATGCTCTGCCAGATGTCACTGGAAAGTCATTTCCTTGATTCACATCTGGACTTTGGCTTTTGCAGAGAACCTTGGATCAGTGTCTGATGAAAGCAGGCACTTTCATCAAGACATAGTATCAATGGACCAACGATATCAAGTCTTTTGGAATGAAGCAATGATAGCTGACTACTGTTTGATGTTCTACAGGAATTAACTTGAGGATAAGCACCAGAGAAAGTCTAAATCCTAAAAGATTTTAAGCCGTAATCCAATAGAGAGGATTATAGATTTATTTTGCGCACAATGGTTTTAATTTTGTACAATAAATGGTCACGAAAATATCATTTTAGCGTACCTAAGTACATGAATTACATACCTAAACCTGAAAACCGCAGGTATCAGTAGCATAAAAATGTGACCTGATAAAGAAAAACCGACTTTAGATTCGTAATCAGTACGAAAAATTGACGAAGAAAAGTAATCTTTCAACTCTGATGATTAAGAAAAGTTTCATTGTGTTTACTTGTGTTATCGGATGTTAATAAACTTGTCGCTACTTATGTAATAAAAAACTATGACACTTTTAAGATAACTTTCCAGTCACAATTTTCAAGGTAACATGTTTTTGTTTGTTTTAAATTTTTTTTTTATCTTTCGACTACAATTGTAAGAAATGTTTTTAAGTTTAAATGGATAACAACATTTTCTTAATTTATTTTTTTAAAAAGATAATTTAATCTATAAGTCAGTATATCTATAAGTCAACCATTCATATTGCTGCCACATATGGTCCAGTGCCCCTGCTATTTACCTAGAGCGCCTTGATAAGAACCAAAGAATCAGCAATATTATTAATCCTGATCTGGCGACTCGGCTTCAGTTACTTTCCCACCGCCGTAAGGTTACCTCACTGTGGCTTTTCTATAAATACTTTCCTGGTAATTCTTTGGATGAGCTCTTCGCTATGGTACCCCACAGAGCTCCCCCCACGAAGACATTGAATTGTAAATATGGGGACTAGTTAGAGACAGTGAGGTATTATGGTGGTTGTAGTAAGAAAGGTACGTATGAATGTGTTGTTTTGGTGTAAGGAATATTGTTCGTACGATTGGGTCAGTGTTTGCGGCTAGCTAAGTTATAGTTAAGGCAGAAGAAGACCGTCCTTTCCCCATTCCCCCCTTCGGCCTTGTGCCACATTTCTGTAATTTAAACAGAATAAATATCGCTCTTCGCTATGGTACCTAGAATTTAAGCGCAGTACTAGACTGGTGTCGAGATCTCATCAATTTACAGTTGAGCTGGCTAGATGTAGCCGTAAGTTCTATGCTAACAGTTTCTTTTCACGCACTTCTCGTTTGTGGAACTCGCTTCTGGCTCCATGTTTTCCAGCCAACTTTAACTTGCAAAAAATTAAATGCAGTGTTAATTGCTATCTGCTGTCTTCCTGACTACTCTTTTCTCCCCCCCCCCTTATTAATGTTTCTGTTCCTAATTTTTCCACACTCTGTAACCCCTTTTTCTCAGAGTAATTCCAGGATAAGTGAGTTCTTTCCTATGGTACCTGGACCTTATTAATATAAACACAGTACTAGATTAGCAGCAAGGTCCTTTCGCTTTATAGTTGAATTAGCTAGATAGAACCGTAAGTTCTATGCTAACAGTTTGTTCTCTCGCACTTCTCGCTTGTGGAACTCTTCTGGCTTCTTGATTTCCACACAAGTTTGATCTTCACAAATTTAAACGCAATGACAATCGTCATCATCTCTGTCGCTATATTTATTACAGCGTTTCGGCAGTTGTACGCTCCAGCCTTCTTCAGGCGGTTGGAATGTTGAACTGGACCCTTTATTTGTCATCAAGGACACATGGCACAGTGGATAAAGGCGTTAGTTAGATCCAGTGACAGGACCCAAGGAGTGTGAGTTCAATACCCGATTAAGGCAGTGGAAAAGTTTCAGGGAAAAATTAACAGGAGATAAATGACATCCATTAAACATGGCACGTGGAACTAGAACAGTCTACCCCAGTGAGCGAAATAAAGGGTTCAGTTTGACCTTCCAACCACCTGAAGAAGCCCGGAGCGTCCAACGGCCGAAACGTTGTAATAAATATGGCAACAAAGATGAGGTCAATAGTCCGAATAATGTAAATAGTGTATTAAAAATTAAATGTAAACTTATATAAAAATAAATGTTAAATAAAAAATAATGGTTTGTTTATTACACTTTGTTTCAGAGGGGTGTTTAAAAAATATTATTAATAGAAAAAAAAATAGCAACATGTATACTTTAAATAAAAACTATTATAATGAAAAAAAATCGACATAAATAAAATTTGATGTATAAACCTTTGTATATGTGAGACTCAAATTGATGTAAAAACACTGCCAAAATTAAGGCTGACGGTTTATAAAAAAGTTACATATATAAAATTTGATTTTCAGAATTTAAAAGAAAAAGAAAAGTGGCTCAAGTTTTATGTTCCGGAAACCTTCCAAAAAAGTTTTGTGAACAGGCGTGGTTTAAAGAGATTCATTTTGTGATTTAAACAATGGGTAAAGTAAATTATGCTCCCTTGGTTTTCAAATCTTTATTGAATTTGGAGCCGAATTGTGGCTATTTAAAAAGTCTGGTTTGTGTGACGAGGGGAAGGGATTTGACTCTCACAGGGGAAAGTCGTTGGCATTTGTTAGAAGCTGAACTTAGATGAAGAAGAAAAAGAAAGCTACAAGCAAAAGAGTTTCAGCATTCACAAGAAAGACGTCCGCTGATTTTGGGATCTGAATAAAAAAAATTAAAAAAAACTAAAAGCCGGCGCCAACGACGGAAGAAAAAGAAAAGTACGTTATAGTATAAAAAATTATGAAAGCAGAAAAAAGAAATTTCTAGAAATTTAGAGAGATATACGATTATCTTACTATAGTTATTTGTGAAAGTTTGTCAAAAAATTGGTGGTTTGGCACAGATTTTGAACTTTTTTATGGCAATACAAGATTTATTTCATCTCCATTTGTAAAACTGAAATATAATCTGTTCAAAACTAGAAAACCTGTGAATCGTCGATCTTCTTATCTCCTTTCGACAATCGAATGAATCGAATTAAGTGAACATTTTGTTGATAAAAATTATAATTGTTTTTGGCAGCCCAATAGAACTGTAATTAGAACTTGTTATTTTACCCACAAAGGAATATTTTCTATATGCTTGTTCCGTAATTTTTTTATTCTGTGTTATTATTATTATTATTATTATTATTATTATTATTATTATTATTATTATTATTATTATTTTCTTTGATATCTGCCGTTTACACATTTCTTTCCGGATCCCGCCCAGGGACCTAAGGTTAGAAATGGCATCATGACACTCCCCTGCAAAAAAAAAAATTATTACATAGATAAAACCCTTCGTAAAGTGTGGGCTGTACTTGTCAGAACAATTTTTTGTATCTCTTTGAGGCATGGACTTCCAGGGATCCCTTCAATTAGTCTACTGGAATCTTTTCCAACCACTCCAACTACAACAGGGATTGTTGATGTTCCCATGTGCCACATTTTTGAGATTTCTATTTCAAGGTCCTTGTATTTTGACAGCTTTTCGAATATCTTCAAAAATACATTGCAGTCTTCAGGGACTGCCATATCAATAAGGTGGCACTTATTTTGTTTGTGGTCTTTAATAACAATGTCTGGGCGGTTGGCTTTGATTGTTCTGTCAGTGTGTATTGTGTAGTCCCATAGAATTGTAACAGGTCCTATCTCCGTAACCGGGTCTGGGTGGTGTTCGTACCAATTTCTTTCAGATTCCTTCCCATAGGAGTTGCAAATTTTCCAGTGCAGATATTGGCCCACTCTGTCATGCCGGGTTTTATATTCAGTGGGTGCCAATATCGTGCAACCTGATACAAGATGATCAATGGTTTCTGGATATTTATCACAGAATCTGCATTTTGGGCTAACACAGTATTTTAGTATATGTGCTTGTTACTTCCTAGTTAACAAGCACTGATCCCCTGCAGCAAGGATAAAATTATTATTATTATTATTATTATTATTTCCTTTGATTTCTGATGTGTGCTCATGTCTTTCCGAGTCCAGCCGAGGGACCTAAATTTAGAAATGGCTTTATGACGTTTCCCACTGAAAAAAAAAATTACATGAACAAGGCATTTCGTAAGGTGTGGACTGTACTCGTGAGAACAATATTTTTTATTTCTTTAAGGCATGGATTTCCAGGAATCCCTTCAATTAGTCTACTGGAATCTTTTCAATCCGAGGGCCCCAAATTACTACGACTATTATTTTTATTATTACTATTATTATTTCATTATTAATATTACTAATATTATTATTACTACTACTACCACTATTAGTATTTTTACTATTATTATTATTACTACTACTATTAGTATTTTTACTATTATTACTACTACTACTAGTAGTAGTATTTTACTATTATTATTATTATTACTACTACTACTACTATTAGTATTTTTATTATTATGATTATTATTATTACTACTACGACAATTAGTATTTTTACTATTATTATTATTATTATTATTATTATTATAATTACTACTACTACTATTAGTATTTTTACTATTATTATTATTATTATTACTACTACTACTACTATTAGTATTTTTATTATTATTATTATTACTACTACTATGAGTAGTATGAGTTATTACTACTACTAGGGATGAGATCTTTGCGATTTTCGTTTGCGCCATACATAAAAACCGTGATCGGCAACTTCGATGGGGTGTAATGGTTAACAAGCTTGCCTCGTTATATCAATTACAACTGAATAGTGAGTTCGATCCTCACTGGGTGCCCCAAACCTTCGGCCTTGTAAGACATCTAAAGTACACTTAGAAAATCGACCATAATATCCGCGGTGTTTTCTCTTAAAAAAACCCTTTTACAAACAGTCCGCCATTTTGATGTGAGCGTTCTTTAAAGAGGAGATAATTATATGAAACATATAACAAAGGTCAAAATTTAAAAAAAAGGGTTAAAGATTAATAAGATAAGTCAACAGATAAGAAAAGGCACTTGACTTGCTATTCTTATGAACTCTTCACATCTAATCACGATGACCTCGTTGTCCGCTACTGAAAAGGTGATACATCCTCATTAATTAGGTACCTCCACAAATTCGCGATACCTAACGTTTAAAATTATTTTTTTAAAATGATAACATTTTTTGAAGCTTTTATTTTAGTTTTAATTTCAAGTTAACAAAATAATTTAATATTTCCAATAAGCAAAATATTTTGCTGTATTTCAAAACAAATTTAAATTTACTGGAAGGAGTTTTTGCTGATTTTAGTGCCATTTTTAGTCTCCGTCATCGCAATGTAATACTCTATATTAAAATCTTTTAAAAATAAAATATAATTTTCTGAAACTTTATTCAAGGAAGATTAACTGAAATAAAATTTAATGAATCCGATTTAAAAGAAATATTACTTACTTTAAGTATAAATATCACAGAATTTTAACATGGCAATAGCTGTTTCTCTTAGGTGTTGAGAGCTTCAGTGACAGGCGGAAGGTTATATAAGGTTTTTCTACAGTGGACATATCTGTAAAATTTATTTGAGGAATATAACGTAAGCGCCTTCTTTTTATATATATATTTTTAACTACCTAGTAATCTTTAAAATTCTCTGTAATCTACTGTTTTATTGAATTTAAGGTATTTGGGCTTTAAATTTACTATATTTATCGCTCTTATTTTCTGATAATGTCGTATATAGGCTTCCGTATTAACAAACATTGGCACGTTTATACACAGAAAATAAATTTCATAATTCTTTTTTAAATATTGGTGGTCGATAAATTTTACTGAGGTTTTTCGATTTATGATTAGTAAATATAGTTTGAACTTAATAACAATATCACTTAACGGTAGCAAATAATTAAGAAGTTTAAAAGATTTAAAACTTTATAAATTATTCTAATTAAAATTTTTAAAAAATGAAAACAATTCCAGTAAAAATTTCTTACTCATCAATTTTTTTCTTAATACAATAATGTCCATAATATATATTTATTCATAAAAGCAATTAAATCCTTTTCTAAATAAATAATGTCTTAGTTTCCCTACACGCAAGCCATCAATCTGCCACTGGGTGGCAGGCCACTAGTGTTTATCTCTGGTGGCCCGCTCTTGAACCGCTGGTGTGATCCTCTCATTAATGTTACCACTGATTGACCGCTGTAGACCCACCGGTGGCTTCCACCAGAGGACCGCTGGCGTTGCCACTGGCGGCCCGAAGCGGCTTGCGTATAGGGATGGCGTTTTTTTCAGTTTTTTTTTTCTTTCTATTTTACGGTTTAGAGCCGATTATCGGTAACTGGGGGTCCTGTTTTACAAAATGAAATTGAAGATTTAAAATCTCCAAGGAGTTCTGATTTAACTAATAGGAACAGTAAGCTCTACAAGATGTAATTTCTCGAAATTTCATGAAATTAAGAAAGTGAAGGGTAAGAAATGTAAAATCTCTCTCTCTCTCTCTCTCTCTCTCTCTCTCTCTATATATATATATATATATATATATATATATATATATATATATATATATATATATTACCAAGATTTTCTAAAAAGAAAAAAATAATTAATTTGTAAATAAGTTCTGAAAGTTTCATTATAATCAGACAATTTGATTTTTGCAAGAACTTCCAAATCAATGTATTTTCCATAGCAAAAAAGACGCTAAAATTAACTATACTAATCTTTGGCCGCTGCGAAGGCCCAAAATAAAACAAGATATTTGTCCAAAATTCCGAACTAGAACGTTCGGAATTTCGGACAAATATCTTGTTTTAAAAGATAAAGGATAAAAAATATAATTTGACAATCAAAAATCTTTCGGTCTTTCCTCTTAATACTAACATAAAGATTTTGACGATGAGACTTTGTTTTTATGAAGTTTGGAGCATTTTTTATTATGGTAGGCTCATTTTTTAGCAAATCAGTGCCCTACTATTAATAGAAAACGGTAAGTTATGAAGATAATATATCCAAACTTAAATATCTCTTACTTCATTTAGGGTCCCCATTACTAATTGTTCTGAGTTATCAAAAACAACAGCAGAAAACCAAAATTGGTTTAACAACAATTTTATTACCTTTTGGTACAGAGAAATATAATGTAGAATAGAAACGAGGGAAGAGAATGTTCAGTAGTGAATGACTGTTTTCCGTAAATGCTTCTGCTGCTACTGCTCTTCCTGATACTCCTCTTGATGTAGGCATAGTTTTATGTCTTTTGTCCGACGGCCGAGTTCAAACTTGTAGAGAGATATTCTCCTTTACAACACTAATACACACTTAAAATATTTACCGTATTTGTCTTCGCATCCTTCTTTTAAAATGTACCAAAACTGCCCTGCGCCTAATACGGATGGGAAAGGACCAAGTGCTATACAGGAAGGCGAGGGCATCGGATAAGCCGGAGTTCGCTAGGTATGAGAATTGTTACTAGTAATAAAATCAATTGAAAACAAGCTAAATTGGTACAATAAATAAAGCGACTATTAATAAAATATGGACGATGGTCAGTACTGTTTACTGACATGACACTTTCGGTTAGGATGTATTCAGTATTTTCCATATTGCTGGTTGAATGCAACTGATATTATTCAGGGAAATATTTGCCTTTCAAATGCATCTACCACAATTATCGATGAGAATTCATTCGTATTTATTGTACTTTGCACATTACCTTCACAGCATGTGCACTTTATTATCTATAAGAATTCATAAAGATTTATTGCACTTTAATCATTGGTTTATTTAAATGTACTGTTAATTATCAGTAAGAATTCAGAAACATTTATTGTACTTTACTGATTGCATTCGCTGCATGTGGAACTTTATCATCTATGAGAATTCAATCATATTTAATGCACTTTACGCATTGGTTTGTTTAACTGTACTGTTCAATGTTAATTATCTATAAGAATTCATTCGAACTTATTGTACTTTAATGATTGCATTCATTGTATGTAGTGGTAATCATTTATGAGAATTCATTCGTATCGTACTTTATGGTTAACATTCATTGCATGTAATGTTAATCATTTATAAGAATTCATTCGTATTGTACTTTACTTATTGCATTAATTGCATCTAATGTTAATCATTTATAAGAATTCATTCGTATTCATTGTACTTTACTGATTGCATTCATTACATTTAAAGTTAATATTTCATGAGAATTCATTGGTATTGTATTTTACTGATTGCATACTTTGCATATAATATGAATCAATTATAAGAATACATTCGTATTGTACTTTATTTATTGCATTCATTACATGTAATGTTAATCATTTATAAGAATTCATTCGTATTTATTGTACTTTATTGGTTGCATTCATTGCATGTAATGTTAATCATTTATAAGAATTCATTCGTATTTATTGTACTTTATTGGTTGCATTCATTGCATGTAATGTTAATCATTTATAAGAATTCATTCGTATTTATTGTACTTTATTGGTTGCATTCATTGCATGTAATGTTAATCATTTATAAGAATTCATTCGTATTTATTGTACTTTATTGGTTGCATTCATTGCATGTAATGTTAATCATTTATAAGAATTCATTCGTATTTATTGTACTTTATTGGTTGCATTCATTGCATGTAATGTTAATCATTTATAAGAATTCATTCGTATTTATTGTACTTTATTGGTTGCATTCATTGCATGTAATGTTAATCATTTATAAGAATTCATTCGTATTTATTGTACTTTATTGGTTGCATTCATTGCATGTAATGTTAATCATTTATAAGAATTCATTTGTATTTATTGTACTTTATTGGTTGCATTCATTGCATGTAATGTTAATCATTTATGAGAATTCATTCGTATTGTACTTTACCGATTGCATTCATTGCATTTAATATTAATCATTTATAAGAATTCATTATTATTTAGTGTAATTTACTGAATGAATACATTGCATATAATGTTAATCACATATGAGAATTCATTCGTATTTATTGTACTTTACAGATTGCATTCTGTTATGTTTGCGTGAGTTCTGAGGACCGAGTAATGCATTTGTTGATTGGAAATAATTACCAAGAACGTTTTTAGGTTTACAGCATTTTATTAATCACTAGATAAACTGAGTTAATACTACTCTACAAAAGAATTAGTGAAATATGGAGAGACGTTTGCCACACGTGTTCGTGTGTAGTCCGCCATCTTGGATCTCTCTCTGTATTGCCACACGTGACGTCTGACGTCACGATGTCCAAAGCTAGTGGGATAACTCTTACAATACTTTGGAGTTATCTCCCTTTATGCTTCCTTCCAACACATTCATTGCATGTAATGTTAATCATTTATAAGATTTCATTCGTATTGTAATTTATTGTTTGCATTCATTGCATGTAATTTTAATCATTTATAAAAATTAATTCGTATTGTACATTATTGATTCCATTCATTGCATGTAATGTTAATTATTTTTAAGAATTCATTCGTATCTATTGTACTTTACTGATTGCATTCATTGCATGTAATGTTAATCATTTCTGAGAATTCATTCGTATTAATTGTACTTTACTGATTGCATTCATTGCATGTAATGTAACTCATTTATAAGAATTCATTCGTATTGTAGTTTACTTATTGCATTCATTGCATATAATGTTAATCATTTATGATAATTCATTCGTATTCTATTTATGGTTTGCATTCATTGCATATAATGTTAATCATTTATAAGGATTCATTCGTATTTATTGTACTTTACTGATTGCATTGACTGCATGTAATGTTAGTCATTTATAAGAATTCATTCTTATTTATTGTACTTTACTGTTTGCATTCATTGCATGTAATTTTAATCATTTATAAGAATTCATTCGTATTTATTGTACTTTATTGATTGCATTCATTGCATGTAATGTTAATGATTTATAAGAATTCATTCGTATTTATTGTCCTTTATTGATTGCATTGATTGCATGTAATTTTAATGTTGTGGATTCCGGGAATGGAATCCTGCACAAATAAATATACTACGCCAGTAATTGAGATAGAAAAATACGTGTATTTATCGTCAGCTTACTGACTTGATGTGAAGATTAGTAGTCCAGGAATGCGGGTTAGTAGAAAGTATATATACAAGTCTTTGTAAGTGAAGACGTAATTATCTCTCGATAGACTCTCGTATACCTCTCTGATAACACCCTGTGTACTGTCTCCGTATCTCTCGCCCTTACTCAACGTATCTCAACGTATCTCCAGCCCGCAAGTATTCTCTCTGTCAGTATATGTATACTTTTGACTAGTCCATCCTGTGTAAAAGGTGTCTGTGAATTTTCTTTTTCACACTTGTTCTTCTGATCTCCGTGGCTACTTGTGGTTTTTGGATTTCGAAGGCTTCGAAAATCGCTTCCATCGCGTCTTCATTTTCGGAAGGTGACGAGTTTGATTCCTCTACCCGTCTTTTCTTTATCTGATTTATGTCTCTCCTGTGAATGATTTTTTTCGCCTTGGATCGTGTACAGACATTCCCCAGTCTGCGTATTATCGTACCTGGTTCCCAGTATGCCATATCATATTATTCTTGAACATTCTGAAATAGACCCGTTCGCCTAGTTTGAAGGATCTTTTAGGCACTATCGGTGTATGCCGGTTTTTATTTTTGCTGGGTAATAGTTTATCAAAAACAGACCGTATTTTGCGGGCAAACATCATTCAGCTGGCGAAAGGCCAGATGGTGTGTTTCCGTTCGGGGTTATTCTGTAGACTTGTAGGAACTGTTGTATGGCTCTTTCTGTTGGTACGTCCTCTGCTTTTTTCAAGGCTCTCTTAAGCGTGTCCACAAACCTATCGGCTTGCCCGTTAGATCATGGATGGTATGGTGCTATTTTAATAGGTTTGACATGATAAGTCGCACAGAATTCTTGAAAATCGCTCGAGGTGAATTGGGTACCATTATCCGTTACAAGGCAATCTACAACGCCAAATCTTGCGAATAACTCGTGTAGACAATTAATAGTGTTTTTCGTCGTAGGGTTTTTGTATCTGAAAACTTCTGGCCACTTGCTAAAACTATCTACCGTTATCAAGTAGTAATATCCACCTATGGGTCCTGCATAGTCCGTATGGATTCTAGACCAAGGTCTGTCCACTTTAGGCCATGGTTTTTGTATAATAGGTGGTGCCTTTGCTGCCGCAGTACAGCCTCTACATGCATTTTTTTCGTACGTGTCCGTACTCTTCTTCGTCAAGTTGTTGAGTTGACGAGAGAGATTTTTTTTTTCGTGTGGGTCCGAAATCCTCGTCACCAAGTTGTTGTGGATTCCGGGAATGGAATCCTGCACAAATAAATAACCAACGCCAGTAATTGTGATAGAAAAATAAGTGTATTAAACGTAAGAATACAGACTTGAAGTGAAGATTAGTAGTCCAGGAATGCAGGTTAGTAGAAAGTATATGTACAAGTCTCTGTAAGTGAAGCCGTAATTATCTCTCTCGCTGGACTCTCGTATAACTCTCTGTGAACACCCTGTGTACTGTCTCCGTATATCTCGCCCTGACTCAACGTATCTCAACCTGCATGTAATTCTCTCTGTCAGTATAAGTATACTTTGGATGAGTCCATCTTGTGTAAAAGGGCCTGCTATCTATCTATCATCAGCCGGTTCATATCTATCTATCTATCTATCTTCAGCCGGTTCATATCTATCTATCTATCTATCATCAGCCGGTTCATATCTATCTATCTATCTATCTATCTATCTATCTATCTATCTATCATCAGCCGGTTCATATCTATCTATCTATCTATCTACCTATCTATCATCAGCCGGTTCATATCTATCTATCTATCTATCTATCTATCTATCTATCTATCATCAGCCGGTTCATATCTATCTATCTATATATATATATATATATATATATATATATATATATATATATATATATATATATATATATATATATCTATATATACTTATCTATCATCAGCCGGTTCATATCTATCTATCTATCTATCTATCTATCATCAGCCGGTTCATATCTATCTATCTACCTATCTATCTATCATCAGCTGATTCATATCTATCTATCCTCACCCTGTTCATATCTATCTATCTATCTATCTATCTATCTCAGTCTACTCATATCTATCTATCTCAGTCTACTCATATCTATCTATCTATCATCAGCCGGTTCATATCTATCTATCTATCTATCTATCATCAGCCGGTTCATATCTATCTATCTATCTATCTATCTATCTATCATCAACTGATTCATATCTATCTCTCTATCTATCCTCAGCCTGTTCATATCTATCTATCTATCTATCTATCTATCTATCCTCAGCCTGTTCATATCTATCTATCTCTCTATCTATCTCAGTCTACTTATCTATCTATCTATCTATCTATCTATCTATCTATCTAATCCTGTTTTCGACTTCTGTGTTTCCGCCTCTCTTACATCCCGTTTCTTCCTTTCGACACAAACGCACGCTCTGTTGTTGTTATTTCTGTCAATTCCCTTTCAAACAATTATTCAATGACGACGCCATTATCTCCATTTAAAATCCTTCTGTTATTGATCACTGACAAAACAACCTACACTTGAACTCCGACAGGAATGGCTCCGGATAGGTAGCTAATGGCCGACTCCTGGGTCGGATTTCTGATTCGATTTAATCCGTTCAAGGGATCACGCTTCTTGAATTTGCAAAGAGGAAAGTAGTGAAGTAAAAAGATGTAACGATGAAAAGAAACGAACAAAAGCCTCTGTCTGAAAATAACGAAGACTGGCGTTGGATGCAGATAGGCGGAAACGGCTAAAGAACCAAATTCAAATGAGCTATTTCAATAAGAAAAGCACTTTATTTCTCTCTTTTACTGGCTAAATTCACGTCACTGGGATCCGCGCCCTCGCAAAGAATCATGGCGATTTTAAAACATGAAAATAATAGACATTTTTTTTTATTCGATAAGCCAATTTTATTTCATTGTATAAGGACATGTTACCTTATCTACCTAAATTTAAAATTCTCGTTTTGATCCTGGTCTATCTAAACTTATAATAAACGTTTTGATTTTAGTCTACATAAATTCATGATCCTCGTTTTGGTCCTGGTCTACATAAAATTATAATACTTACTTTTATCCTAGACTATCTAAATTTATTAACGTCAGTTTGATCCTAGTCAATCTAACCTTATAATAATCGTTTTGCTTTTAGTCTACCTAAATTCATGAACCTCGTTTTCATCCTAGTCTACATAAAATTATAATACTTAATTTGATCCTAGTCTATTACATTTATGAATATTATAATGATCCTAGTCTACATAAAATTATAATGCTTAATTTGATCCTAGTCTACAAAAATTTAGTTCCATCATTTTGATCCGAGTCTATCTAAACTTATAATAAACGTTTTGATTTAATCTACATAAAATCTTGATCCTCGTTTTGATCCAAGTCTACATGAAATTGTAATACTTACTTTGATCCTAGTCTAATTAAAATTATTGTTGTGGATTCCGGGATGAATCCGATATCAATGAATAACAAACGCGAGGAATGGATAAGGAAAATAAATGTATTAACGTAATAATACAAACTGGTAATACGGGTTAGTAGATCCAGGAATGCAGGTTAGTAGCACTAATATATATACAGTCTTGGTATTGATGTATCCCGGATGACTCCTTACTGAGTCTACGTGCTCGCTAACTGTGACGCTTGCCGCCGTCTCTGTGTGTGACTTACTCTACTACTACTGAACTCTACTACTCTTCTGTCGTTCCGTCTCGACTCCTTGATTTTTCTGGTATTCACGGGTAGTAGTATATGTATACCTTGGGTGAGTCCATTTGTGTGAAAAGGGGAGACCCCTTAACAATTATAAAGGTCATTTTGATCCTAGTCTATCTAATCTTATAATAAACGTTTTGATTTTAGTCTACATAATTTCATGATCCTCGTTTTGATCCTAGTCTACTTAAATTTATAAGCGAAAATTTGATCCTAGTCTATCTAAAATTATAATAAAAGTTTTGATTTTAGTCTACATAAATTCATGATCCTCGTTTTGATCCTAGTCTACATAAAATTATAATCCTTCATTTGATCCAAGACTAAATTTATTAACGTCATTTTGATCCTCGTCTATCTAAACTTATAATAAACCTTTTGATTTTAGTCTACATAAAATCATGATCCTCGTTTTGATCCAAGTCTACATAAATTTATTACCGTCATTTTGATCCTCGTCTATCTAAACTTATAATAAACCTTTTGATTTTAGTCTACATAAATTCATGATCCTCGTTTTGATCCTATTCTACATAAATTTATTAACGTCATTTTGATCCTCGTCTATCTAAACTTATAATAAACCTTTTCATTTTAGTCTACATAAATTCATGATCCTCGTTTTGATCTTATTCTACATAAATTTATTAACGTCATTTTGATCCTCGTCTATCTAAACTTATAAGAAACGTTTTGATCTTAGTCTACCTAAATTTATAATGCTCGTTTTGATCCTAGTCTATTTAAACTGATGATGCTTGTCTTGATCTTAGTTTACGTGATACCTTCCTATGTCAAGGATATTTACATCATATAGTTTAACTCATTACTTTATACAACGTATGAAGTATTGCTACTTGGCAAGTATTGAGAGAGTGGACAAGTTTACACTCGGGCCGATTTTTATTATAAAATATTAGTCAGTGTTTTCAAAACTAAACTGATATGAATGCAAGCAAAATGCTACATAAATAATTCGATTATATTTTTATCGATATTTTGAAGATTAAAATATCGAAAAAATGTATCAGCAGATAAGGAGTGTTAGAATGGTTTTCACTAATCCGCGGTTGATTAACTCCGCAAAATTTTAGCCTTCAAAATTTTTATTAAAATAAAATCAATTAGAAAAATATAATTCAAAGAAATAAAATATTTAAAAAATATAAATGACTCTTCTCTATTTTCAAAAGACGTAATTTTTTTTGGCAAGTATATACAGTTGGACCTCAATATCCGCGTATCACCAGCCGTGGTTTCACTTATATGTGCATAGCGAAATCTGCAATGAATGTTCAAAGCATTTATCAAACTAAAATGATTTTGCTTATTTCAAAATAGTTTAATATAAACAAAACAGATATAAGTATAACTCCTTAGCAATAATAGTGCAGTAGAATCCCTGACAATCGGACTAAGAAGGCCTTCCAGATATGAGGAATTGGTTACAAATCCGGATATGAGGGATTCCGGATATGAGGGATTCCGGATATGAGGGATTCCGGATATGAGGGATTGGTTACAAAGTTCGGATATGAGTGATTCCGGATATGAGGGATTCCGGATATGAGGAATTGGTTACAAAGTCCGGATATGAGGGATTCCGGATATGAGGGATTGGTTACAAAGTCCGGATATGAGGGATTCCGGATATGAGGGATTCCGGATATGAGGGATTCCGGATATGAGGAATTGGTTACAAAGTCCGGATATGAGGGATTCCGGATATGATGGATTCCGGATATGAGTGATTCCGGATATGAGTGATTCCGGATATGAGGGATTCCGGATATGAGGAATTGGTTACAAAGTCCGGATATGAGGGGTTATATTTAGATTGAAATAAAAGAACTGAAATCAGGTTTAACATTTATTTTCAATGTTTTATAGTAAACAAAATAAGCTAATGGTGAGTGAAATATAACAGAATTGATTATAAGGAAAAAAAAATAAATTATGTAATGTTAATGAAAATTCATTAAATTAAGTTTGCCACGTATGCAAAACAAGTAATGTAACGAGGATTTTTTAATCGCTGTTGCATGATGATTCTAATGTCATTCTCAACTTTTTCTGCATTTCGTTTTGCTTTTGTTCTTGAATTTTTTTTAACTAAAAACACTTTTTAACTCTGTGTGCGTTATTGCAATCGTCATAGCTGAATGCTGGCTTTCTTTCCATAAAACTGACAACCTTTTCAATAGCTTTTTCAATTTCAGTCCAGGTTTCATCACAATCTTGTTTTCATTTCCTTGTTCATTGTGACAGTGTGAACGTTGGAGAATAGTTTCTATGGAAGCTTCTAAATCATACAATGTTAACTTTCCTATGTTGAACTCAGCCATTAGTTACAATGAACTTTCACCAACGTCTAGTCTGTTTAAATTTCCACTTTTTGCGATAACTCCAAAGTTGTTCTTTTCCTCTTATTCCCATCATCTTTTGCACCAATACAAGCCATTAGGGTGAAATAAGCATAAGCAATTATCCAAAGTAAATTTCCTGAAAAAAATCTCAAATCAGTTACACAAATAGTTCAAATATACACATCAAAATCATGTCCGTATATGCGGGATTCCGGATATGAGGTACTCCGGATATGAGGGATTCCGGATATGAGGCACTCCGGATGTGAGGGATTCCGGATATGAGGGATTCTACTACATTTAAGTGTCTTTAAAGTCATCAAGGTCTGTGTCATCAAATCCTAATCATGGTCAAATTATTTTTTTCAAAATTCAACATTCATCGAATACTTAAATGTTTTTATCAAATTAATTTCATTTTTACAGTTCGTTTGTGGTATCTTTTTTCTTTTTGTGTGCCGTGTTCTTACCGGACGTAGGCTATCATGGCTCTCCACTTCCCCCTATCCCTTTTAGCTCTCAATAAGTTTCGTGCCTCTGCCAGACCACGTTCTGTCATCCACTTGCTTAAGTCCGCCAGGTCTTTCCCTCTATTCGACCTGTGAGTATCAGATTCTCCGGGCACCCCTTTCTCATTACGTGTCCCAGAAATTTCATCTGCCTCTTCCTTATGTTAAGTATAAGCTTCCTCCTTGTTTGCATCCTCTCCAAGACCTCATCGTTGCTCAAACGCTCGCACCATGATATCCTCAGTATCCTTCTCTAGAACCACATCTCCGCTGCCTCGAATCTCTTCTTCATCTTTGAGGAGACCGTCCAACATTCGCTGCCGGATAGGAGGACAGATGTCATGTAGCAGCTCAGTACTTTTTCCTTGTCACCAAAGAAATCCTCCTGCCTCGCAGTACTCTGTCCAGCTTTTGGAATGCGTCTTTGGCCGTCCCAATCCGTCTTCGGATCTCAACGTCGCACCTACCGTCCTCCGTCAAAACACTTCCCAAATATTTAAACTTCCGCATCTGATTGATTTTAGTGTCCCCGACCTGCAGATCGCATTTCCGGCTCATCCTTTTACTGATGACCATGCATTCTGTCTTCTTGTAGTTTATGCTTAGTCCTTTCTTCTCGCTCTCCTTCGCTACCTACTGTAGATTTTGTAGTTTCTTTTCCGTGTCTTCTATGAGTACTATGTTATCTGCATATCTTATGTTGGTAAGATTGTGGCCGCCAATGCTGAATCCCAATTCACTCCAATTCTCTCAGAATTGCCTTGCTGTATAGGTTGAATAAGTCTGGTGAGACGACACATCCTTGTCTTATGCCCCTTTCTATTTTTGTATATTCGCTGGGAGAGAGTTGCGTTTTCTCTGTCATCCAATGAACTTTACGATCCGCGTGACGTCTTGGAACCGAAGGACGAATAACTAAATCCTATTGTATGGGCTTTAAATTAAACCAGATAGATTCAGATCCGTTGTGAACGTTACGATGTTCTTTAAAAGATTCATTACTTTAACGTTTTTAAAGAAGCAGCAAATCTTTGTTGTTTTTGTTATCTGGCCGGTGAGGTGCGTACTACACAGGGACCCCCGAAAAGTTAGTGTCAGCAGAGGTTTTTTTTTGGTGGGGGGGTATTTATACCTTTTTTCTACTTAAGTTATATTGTCAAGCATCAAATATAATACTCGAAAGGGCCGGTGCTTACTGCCGCCGAACCTCTCAGTTGCCTGTGGAAGCGGGGGCGGAAGTGTTAATTTCAGTAGCACTAATTTTTTTAAAAATTGTAATTTTCTTTCTCATTAATTTTTTTAAAGTCAATTAAGAGGGGGAATATGTATCGGTAAAATAATTTTGTATTGCGAGATCATGCACTGAGAAGAATATCTTCTTTTTTTTTTTTTTGCTAATAGTAATACAAACCAGATGTCCATGGCTAGTAATTAAAATTAAATTTCTAGTCACTAGTTTTACATTTCTAGAAAAATAAAACGGAGAAAATGATTGCTTAAAAGTAAAAATGTTTAAAAATTTCAACACGTGCAAAAGTTTTCAGAAAACTGAAAGACAGTTTTTGAAGCATTTTTTTAAGACAATCCCGTTTTATTTATTTACATTATTCGGACTATTGTCCTCGTCTTTGTTGCCATATTGATTACGTTTCGGCCTTTCAGGATCTATCTATATTTCTGGGGTGAGGTATTATGTAAACTATTTACATTATTCGGACTATTGTCCTCATCTTTGTTGCCATATTGATTACGTTTCGGCCTTTCAGGATCTATCTATATTTCTGGGGTGAGGTATTATGTAAACTATTTACATTATTCGGACTATTGTCCTCATCTTTGTTGCCATATTAATTACGTTTCGGCCTTTCAGGATCTATCTATATTTCTGGGGTGAGGTATTATGTAAACTATTTACATTATTCGGACGATTGTCCTCATCTTTTTCGCCATATTTATTACGTTTAAGCCTTTCAGGATCTGTCTATATTTCTGAGATGAGGTATTATGTAAACTATTTACATTATTCGGACTAGTGTCCTCATCTATGAGGCCATATTTATTACAACGTTTCGGCCGTTGTAGGCTCCGGCCTTCTTCAGATGAAAGAATGAAAGAGGATGTGAATGAAAGAGATGTGATATGAATGAATGGAAGAGGGTGTGAATGAAAGAGATGTGAAATGAATGAATGAAAGAGATGTGATATGAATGAATGAAAGAGGATGTGAATGAAAGAGAGGTTATATTAATGAAAGAGGATATGATTGAAAGAGATGTGATATGAATGAACGAAAGAGAATGGGAATGAAAGAGATGTGATATGAATGAATGAAACAGGATAGGAATGAAAGACATGTGATATGAATGAATGAAAGAGGATCTAAATGAAAGAAATGTGATAAGAATGAATGAAAGAGGATATGAATGAAAGAGATGTGATACGAATGAAGGAGATGTGATATGAATGAATGAAATAGATGTGATATGAATGAATGAAAGAGGATGTGAATGAAAGAGATGTTTACATGAATGAATGAAAGAGGGTGTGAATTATAGAGATGTGATATGAAAGAATGAAAGAGATGTGATATGAATGAATGAAAGAGGATGTGAATGACGAGATGTGATATGAAAGAATGAAAAAGAATGGGAATGAAAGAGATGTGATATGAATGAATGAAAGAGGATGTAAATGAAAGACATGTGATATGAATGAAAGAAAGAGGATAGCAATGAAAGAGATGTGATATGAATGAATGAAAGAGGATCTAAATGAAAGAAATGTGATATGAATGAATGAAAGCGGATACGAATGAAAGAGATGTGATATGAATGAAGGAGATGTGATATGAATGAATGAAAGATGATGTGAATGAAAGAGACGTCATCTGAATGAATGAAAGAGGATGTGAATGAATGAGATGTTTACATGAATGAATGAAAGAGGGTGTGAATTATAGAGATGTGATATGAAAAAATGAAAGAGATGTAATATGAATGAATGAATGAAAGAGAATGTGAATGAAAGAGATGTGATATGAATGAATGAACGAGGATGTGAATGAAAGCGATGTGAAATGAATGAATGAAAGAGATGTGATATTAATGAACGAAAGGGGGGTTATATTAATGAAAGAGGATATGAATGAAAGAGATGTGATATGAATGAATGAAAGAGGATATGAATGAAAGAGATGTGATATAAATGAATGAAATAGGATGTGAATGAAAGAGATGTGATATGAATGAATGAAAGAGGATGTGAATGATAGTGATGTGATCTGAATGAATGAAAGAGGATGTGAATGAAAGAGATGTGATATGAATTAATGAAAAAGGATGCGAATGAAAGCGATGTGAAATGAATGAATGAAAGAGATGTGATATTGATGAAAGAAAGAGGGGTTATATTAATGAAAGAGAATATGAATGAAAGAGATGTGATAGGAATGAATGAAAGAAGATGTGAATGACGAGATGTGATATGAATGAATGAAAGAGGATGTAAATGAAAGAGATTATATGAATAAATGAAAGAGGATATGAATGAAAGTGATGTGATATGAATGAACGTGGAGCAAAATGAAAGAAATGTGATATGAATGAATGAAAGAGGATATGAATGAAATAGATGTAATATGAATGAATGAAAGCGGATATAAATGAAAGAGATTTGATATGAATGTATGAAATAGATGTGATATGAATGAATGAAAGAGGATGTGATATGAATGAAATATTAGAAATTAAGTGAATGAAAGAGATGTGATATGAATGAATGAAAGATGATGTGAATGAAAGAGATGTGATATGAATGAATGAAATAAGATGTGAATGAAATAGATGTGATATGAATGAATGAAAGAAATATGGAAATGAAAGATGTGATATGAATGAATGAAATAAGATATGAATGAAAGAGATGTGATATGAATGAATGAAATAAAATGTGAATGAAATAGATGTGATATGAATGAATGAAATATATGAATGACAGAGACGTGATATGAATGAATGAATGAAAGATGATTTAAATGAAATGATGTGATATGAATGAATGAATGAAACATGATGTAAATGAAAGAGATGTGATATGAATGAATGAAAGAGGATGTGAATAAAAGAGGTGATATGAATGAATGAAAGATGTTGTGAATGAAAGAGATGTGATATGTATGAATGAAAGAGGACGTGCAGGAATGAGATGTGATATGAAAGAATGAAGGAGGATGTGAATGAAAGACATGATATGAATAAATGAAAGAGGATACGAATGAAAGAGATGTGATATGAATGAATGAAAAAGGATGAAAATGAAAGAAATGTGATATGAATGAATGAAAGACATATGTTATGAATGAATGAAAGAGATGTGATATTAATGAATGATAGAGGACGTGAATAAAAGAGATGTAATATGAAGAAAACAGGTTGTGAATGAAAGAATATGTGATATGAATGAATGAAAGATGATGTGAATGATAGAGATATGATATGAATGAATGAAAGAGGATATGAATGAAAGATATGGGATATGAATGAATGAAAGATTGTGTGAATGAAAGAGATGTGATATGAATGAATGAAAGAGGATGTGAATGAAAAAGGTGTGAGATGAATGAATGAAACTTGATGTGAATGAAAGAGGTGATATTAATGAATGAAAGAGGTTGTGAATGAAAGAGATGTGATATGAATGAATGAAAGAGTATGTGCTATGAATGACATGTGTTATAAATGAATGAAATAAGATGTGAATGAACTAGATGTGATATGAATGAATGAAAGAGGATGTGAATGAAAGAGATGTGATATGAATGGATGAAAGAGGATGTAAATGAAATAGATGTCATATGAATGTATGAATTGATGAATGAAAGAGGATGTAAATGAAAGAGATGTGATATGAATGAATGAAAGAGATGTGATATGAATGAGTGAATGAGCATGTCAATGAAAGATATGTGATATGAATGAATTAAAGTGGATATGAATGAAAGACGTGATATGAATGAAAGATGATATGAATGAACGTGATGTGCTATGAATGAATGAAAGGGGATGTGATTGATAGAGATGTGATATGAATGAATGAAAGAGGATGTGAATGAAAGACATGTGATATGAATGAATGAATGAATGAGATGTGATATGAATGAAAGAGATGTGATATGAATGAAAGATAATGTAAATGAAAGAGATGTGATATGAATGAATTAAACATGATGTGAATGAAAGAGATGTGATATGAATGAATGAAAGAGATGTGATATGAATGAATGAAAGAGATATGATATGAATGAATAAAAGAGTATATGAATGAAAGAGGTGTGATATGAATGCAAGAAAGACATGTGATATGAATGAATGAAAGAGATGTGATATGAATGAATGAAAGAGGATGGGAATGAAAGAGATGTGATATGAATGAATGAAAGAGATATGATATGAATGAATGAAAGAGTATATGAATGAAAGAGATGTGATAT
Source organism: Acanthosepion esculentum (assembly GCA_964036315.1). NCBI lineage: Eukaryota > Metazoa > Mollusca > Cephalopoda > Sepiida > Sepiidae > Acanthosepion > Acanthosepion esculentum. The sequence continues at coordinate 2,509,406 of OZ038504.1, forward strand.
GAATGAATGAAAGACATGTGATGTGAATGAATGATTGAGAGGTGATATGAATGAATGAATGAGGATGGGAATGAAAGATATGTGATATGATTGAATGAAAGATGATGTGCATGAAAGAGATGTGATATGAATGAATGAAAGGAGATGTGTATGGGAGAGATGCGGTATGAATGAATGAAAGATATGATATATATGAATGAATGAAAGAGGATGTGAATTAAAGAGATGTGATATGAATGAATGAGGATGTTAATGAAAGAGATGTGATATGAATGAATGAAAGGGGTGTCATATGAATGAGTGAAAGATGATGTGAATGAAAGAGATGTGATATGAATGTATGAAAGAGTATGTGATATGTAAGGAATATCAGAAATGAAGTGAATGAAAGAGATGTGATAGGAATGAATGAAAGAGTATGTGAATGAAAGACATGTGTTATAAATGAATGAAATAAGATGTGAATCAAATAGATGTGATATGAATGAATGAAAGAGGATGTGAATGAAATAGATGTCATATGAATGAATAAATGAATGAATGAAAGAGGGTGTAAAGGAAAGAGATGTGATATGAATGAATGAAAGAGAAGTGATATGAATGAATGAAAGAGGATGTCAATGAAAGAGATGTGATATGAATGAATGAAAGAGGATATGTATGAAAGAGATGTGATATGAATGAATAAAAAATAATGTAAATGAAAGAGATGTGATATGAATGAATTAAAGAGGATGTGAATGAAAGAGATGTGATATGATTGGATGAAAGTGGATATGAAATAATTATAAGTGATTACGTTTTAATGGTGGGTAAACACTTTCGTCGTGTTTTGCTATTCGTTGTCTGATTTGAGTCGACTGGAACACCAAGAAAAAATTCTAGCGATAAAGTGAAGGCATGAAACCATACTCTCTCCCTGCTAAGTATAATGCTTATATTTTTTTTAACTATTTTTATATCTACCGTGAAACATTACATACCAATTACTTGCGAATTTTGACTCGGGGGCTCAGACAGAAGGGTTAAAATTGTTCAGGAACGCAGGAGTCAAATGGTTGAAACTTCGTCGTTGCTCACACGTTCGGTCTATAATATTCTCAGCATCCTTCTGTAGAACCACATTTCTGTTGCCTCGGGTTTCTTCTTCATTTCTAATTGTCCAGTATTAACTGCCATATAGGAGAAGTGATATTACTTAACACTTCAACTCCGTTTTCTTTGTTTCTAACAAAATTTTCCTTTTTCTTAATACTTTGCTTAGCTTTTGAAAGACATTTTTCGCTATCCCAATGCGCTATCCCAATGCGCCTTCGCATTTTGGTGTCGTATTTTCCATCCTAAGAGATCAAATCTGATGAGAGTTCGAATTCTAGTCGAGTTCCTTACACTCACTTTCGTGGAAGGAAAGGCATAAACACATCTGTTATGAGTCAAATGGCAAAGCAGTCTGGGTTCTCTAGGAGGAGGATAAATCTTGATTAAAACTGGTTGGTCCTGGTTCTAGCAAGACCATCCTGTTAAAAATTAGTATACAAACCACGGCAGCAATGCCTGGCATGTTGATTAAGTACATCTGATATTACTAGTGTAAACAGACTATATGGCGTAGTAGCAGGGTTTGAAGAAGAAAATCCCTTTCCAACGGTCGAAACGTCGCGAGCCTGTCCTTACTCGATCGCTATTTCTAAATAGAAATATCGATCTGACGAGTTACATTAGTTGATCCGACCAGCCCTGGCCTTTTAAACTGGGATTCATCATGCCACGTGCACAAAGATGAATCAGCCTCATTGCCCTTCGGATTCCATTTGTAAGGAGTGAGTTCCATTCGAAAAGCTTCTACGAAAGAACTGCTGCTTTGAGGAACAGCCTCAAGGCAAGATGTTTTCCCAATCACTACAATCTTGACCTCTTCAAGTCTAGGGTTAACCGTTATCTTACTTGCATAGTCCAATGAAGTTCCCTTCTTGTCTTTTCTTACGCTCATGCAACAACACACAGTAGCTCTCTACCTTGAGTGGCTCTTGGGCCTTGTATCGGGTGAACATTAGTATAAAAAACAACCTAATAAATAAGCTCATAAGGTTATGAGATGCGAGGTCAATTCCCTCAGTAAACTTATTCTTTAATTTCGAAATATACTACTCAACGGTCGTAGAATATAAAAACGACCTGAGCGTAAGACGAAAAGGCTAGTCAAAAAGACAATCAATAACAGCTTCATGACGTAATACTTACCTGGAGAGAATGAGGGTGAATTGATATTAATGCCTCTGAAATTGTACAGGTTAAAAGAAAGCTGAATTGTTATAACAACATCATTAATGATGATGATGACTGTACGGACTTCCGGTTTCACTAGGGAATGCTGGGATCAAGACGGATCCCGCGGGCAGTTTAACAGATCGCGACTTTTATCACAGAGAAGAAATTTAAATTTTTATTATTGCATTATTCCAAAATTTTAACACATCAGCTATTAATGTCAACAACTGAGCACAAATAGATATTAATTTTTAAAAATTAGTAATTAATGTATAATATTATTCACAATCACATGTATAAGAATGTCATTTTTGGTACAATTTAAAAAAAAAACATAAATATACATAAAAAATGCGTATATATTCGAAAATTCCTTTGTCCCCAATATAGATATTTGTGCTATAATTCTTATTACCTAAACAATAATAATACTGAATAATTCTTTTAAAACATTAAAGTATATTTAATCACATCTTCCTAATAGCTGTCGCGATCTGTAAATAAAATACGTTGTTGAGTTTACCACGTGTCGTCTTTGTGTTAAAGTATAAATTACTATAATGTAATTTATACATTCTTTATCATCTGTCAGTTGCGTCTCTGTCCTTGGACAGAGTGCGCTCAGGGGCTTCTCTGTCCAAGGGCAGAGGGGCAACTGAGAAAATAATACTGAGAGGTGTCCAGCCCTGGGGAACAGCTGCCCGAGGCCGCGCCCTCCCATTCCATAAGAGGGAGGGGTCGGTGCTCGCACCGAGGCCAGCACAACCGACGGTTGCGGGGGCTGTTGGCAATTTTTGTCCCTGCCCGGGTGCACGCGCTCGGGGACCCACTTTAAAAAGACCTTGTGTCACATCTCATTCTCGTGGGGGAATGAGTAAACACCGTGTCGTCTTTGTGTTGCCTCGACTTTTCAATGGCCAGTCTCATATATCTTTCCACCCTAAACCCAGTTGAACAGGAATATTAGCCCGAAGAGTCGATAAGCGGGAAGACCGATTCATCTGACTTGAACTGTTCCTGTAGAATGACAAAAACGAGTGACGCGCATGCGTGGCATGTGAGAGTGATTCACATGTGGTAAATCACGCGTTTGTGGCTTGGTGAGTGGGGTAGAGAGAGAATGAAAAACTTGAGTTACTTCCGTCATGATACTGATTCCTTCCTTCTTGTTCGACGTGCAGCGGAAAAAAAGAAAAGAGGAAACCTCGACCCACACCGAACGCCAGTCTTTTCCCAGTCGCTATTTTCAGTGACGATTCTTCAACAGTTCCACCACCGCAACCCACCCACATCGTCGTTTCGCTATTCTCTGTCTGTCATCTTTGTTATTGACGATCTTAGCAAGGAAGACTGGGTGGGATGCTATGATCTCGATTTGCGATATCACCGAGAATTTAACCCCTTTTATAATTACTTGGATTGACTGTATAGAATATTCATGGGACAGATACGCTAGCAACTTTCGATCGCCAGTAACGAGAAGACGGGGACGGCTGTTGTGAGGACAAATACAGAAAGGGAAACGTAAAAATGTGCTGGGTGGGGAGCAAAAGTGATCGGATGTAGATGGAATAAAGGTGGACTGTTGAATGACTGAAGGACAAGGACTGACCAGGGAGTGTCCGGAAAGAGGTTGGACACGGTGACGGGGTTCAGGATGAGAAGTAGGCCTGTTTAAAAGTGATACCGCTTGAAAATGTCAGAAAAGAAAGAAAGAAAAAAAGACAACATAAAATGTTTAACGACTTATCAATTATAGACTGCTTGTAAATGAAGAAAAATCAGCCCCTTATGAAAACGAATCTAATTTAGAACTCTGCACATGCGTACGGTTAACTTCCGTTCTTTTATTGTTCTCTCTCCTTAATAATGTTTTTCTTTTTCTCATACACACTCAGTAACCCCACTCCATGCGTCTTAGTGGCTTTATTGCCTTTCTTGGGATGAAATGATTAAAAAGTGTTGATGTTAATTGAAAATAACCGTTTCTATGAGTCACTCACCACTAATATAATCTGTTTTTCGTGGAAGGTGCTGGTTAACAACTGTTGTCGAGGTAAAAGTCTGAATTTGGAATACTGATTTTTAAAGCAGACACGCTCACCACACTTGAAAGATTGGCGCAACACATTTTTCCAACTATTTAACTACCCTCATCTTTTGGCGTTTTATGTGTTAAGCTAAGCTGAATTTTTTAAAACTGATATGCTCACTAAATTTGAAAGATTGGCGCAACACAATCTTCCTACTTTTATGTGACTACCCTCATCTTTTGGCCTTTTATGTGTTCAGCTAAGCTGAATTTTTTAAAACTGATATGCTCACTAAATTTGAAAGATTGGCGCAACACAATCTTCCTACTTTTATGTGACTACCCTCATCTTTTGGCGTTTTATGTGTTAAGCTAAGCTGATTTTTTTAAAACTGATATGCTCACTAAATTTGAAAGATTGGCGCAACACAATCTTCCTACTTTTATGTGACTACCCTCATCTTTTGGCCTTTTATGTGTTAAGCTAAGCTGATTTTTTTTAAACTGATATGCTCACTAAATTTGAAAGATTGGCGCAACACAATCTTCCTACTTTTATGTGACTACCCTCATCTTTTGGCGTTTTATGTGTTAAGCTAAGCTGATTTTTTTAAAACTGATATGCTCACTAAATTTGAAAGATTGGCGCAACACAATCTTCCTACTTTTATGTGACTACCCTCACCTTTTAGGCCGTTTAATGTGTTAAACTAAGCTAAATCTTAAAAACAAGCACGCTCACTATATTTGAAAGATTGGCGCAACACTACTTCCATTTAACTACCCTCACCTTTTGGTCTTTTAAGCTAAACTGAATTTTAAAAACAGACACGCTCACTAAATTTGAAAGATTGGCGCAACACAATCTTCCTACTTTCATTTAACTACCCTCACCTTTTGGCCTTTTAAGCTAAGCTAAATTTTAAAAACAGACACGCTCACTAAATTTGAAAGATTGGCGCAACACAATCTTCCTATTTTTATTTGACTATCAGCACTTTTTGGCCTTTTAATGAGTTACCCTAAGCTTTGAAAATAACAATTCCGTTATATTTTGTTCTTCGTCATCACGTTATCGATCTATAAATTATTTGCAGAATGAAGGCTGGGGATTTTTCTTCCAGACGTAGAGGAAACGGAAATGTGATTCTAAAGAAAGATGATGAGAAGTTTTAGGAAAAATACCAACAAAAAGAAACTTGTCTCTATTTCTGAGATGTCGTATTGTAACTATTTACACTATTTTCATTGCTCGGACAGTTGTCCTCATCTTTATTGTTATATTCACGACGTTTCGGCCTTTGTACACTCCGGGCTTCTTCAGGTGATATACGCTAGAATTTCGAATCGAACATTTTATTTCATCCACCGGGGTAGTAACTCAACTCTGCAAGTTTTTCACAACTCTCAAAAGAGTTATTAAAAGGCAGATAACTGAAACTGTGATATTCAGAAAAGGCATGATACGTAGAACTAGAACAATCTACCCCGGTGTGGACTAAATAAAGGGTTTGGTTAGAAATCCCAATGTATATCACCTGAAGAAGGCCGAAACGTCGTGAATATGACGACAGTACGAACAATGTAAATAGTGTAAATAAAAAGAACACTTTTACTTGGAATCAGAATGTAATAACGCGTATTTACGAGACACAATATTTCTGTTTCCTAATACTTTGTCTAGCTTTTGAAAGGCATCTTTCGCTACGCTTTCGGAAAGGCATTGGCATAGCGAAGTTATAGCTTCTTCTTCTTTTTACCTTCGCTCAAACATTGACAACTAAAACCAGCTGGAACTATGCAACTCTCTCAATCAGTCAGTTATGTGCCGTGCGTGATACACGCTTAAGACATCACGCCTAATAATGTAAATAGTGTACATAATACCTCATCTCAGAAATATAGACAGATACTGAAGGGCCGAAATGTTGTAATAAATATGGCGACAAAGATGAGGACAATAGTCCGAATAATGTAAATAGTGTACATAATACCTCATCTCAGAAATATAGACAGATACTGAAAGGCCGAAACGTTGTAATAAATATGGCGACAAAGATGAGGACAATAGTCCGAATAATGTAAATAGTGTACATAATACCTCATCTCAGAAATATAGACAGATACTGAAAGGCCGAAACGTTGTAATAAATATGGCGACAAAGATGAGGACAATAGTCCGAATAATGTAAATAGTGTACATAATACCTCATCTCAGAAATATAGACAGATACTGAAAGGCCGAAACGTTGTAATAAATATGGCGACAAAGATGAGGACAATAGTCCGAATAATGTAAATAGTGTACATAATACCTCATCTCAGAAATATAGACAGATACTGAAAGGCCGAAACGTTGTAATAAATATGGCGACAAAGATGAGGACAATAGTCCGAATAATGTAAATAGTGTACATAGTACCTCATCTCAGAAATATAGACAGATACTGAAAGGCCGAAACGTTGTAATAAATATGGCGACAAAGATGAGGACAATAGTCCGAATAATGTAAATAATGTACATAATACCTCATCTCAGAAATATAGACAGATACTGAAAGGCCGAAACGTTGTAATAAATATGGCGACAAAGATGAGGACAATAGTCCGAATAATGTAAATAGTGTACATAATACCTCATCTCAGAAATATAGACAGATACTGAAAGGCCGAAACGTTGTAATAAATATGGCGACAAAGATGAGGACAATAATCCGAATAATGTAAATAATGTACATAATACCTCATCTGAGAAATATAGACAGATACTGAAAGGCCGAAACGTTGTAATAAATATGGCGACAAAGATGAAGACAATAGTCCGAATAATGTAAATAATGTACATAATACCTCATCTGAGAAATATAGACAGATACTGAAAGGCCGAAACGTTGTAATAAATATGGCGACAAAGATGAGGACAATAGTCCGAATAATGTAAATAGTGTACATAATACTTCATCCCAGATATATAGACAGATATGACTGAGTAAGTTGCCATTTCTTTCTGCAGTATACCATTTGCCATCAAAGGCTATAGAACCCGGTCTGTTCATACCTTTCCCAAGAGTATTAGCACGTAAGTGAATGTAACGAACTGGACTGTAATTCGAACTTGTCGCTCCGATTTCTAAATCCGAGTCGCTATCCATTACTCCACCATGATTCTCTATATAGATTGCATATCATTTTATTAGTTAATATATTTTCTGTTTATACGTTATTTTTATAGATAGAAATATTTAAGTAAACGCTCTCTTTATAATAAACAGTATTAACAACATTTACCGGCCTGAATGTCCGAGAAATTTCATAGGAATTAGAAAGGTTCGAACCATCGTAGCTAAACCGGTATAGCACGTCAGGCTATATGACGGTTCCGTGTACGATACAGGAGGACACATATTTTCTATGAAATTTCTCGGATGTTCAGGCTGGTAAATGTTGTTAATACTGTTTATTATAAAACAGAGCATTTACTTAAATATTTGTTTAAAGACATTTTTATGTTTAACATTCTTTTTATAGATACAAGTATTTAAGTAAATGCTCTGTTTATAATAAACAGTATTAAATAACATTTACCGGCTTGAATGTCCGAGAAATTTTCATAGAAAATATTCGTCCTTCGACAGGATTCGAACCTGTATCCTATACGGAACCGTCATATAGCCTGACGTGCCTTAACCGCTCGGCCACAAAGGATCGTTCGGTTGGCAAATTTACTGCTTATAAACTTCAATCTTCCATGAATCTTTCACGTACATTCATAACTGCTCATGGCGTATCAAATGTAAACAAATGACGTCACACATTATGAAATGGACAAAGTCTGACAATTATTTTAAAGACATTTTTATGTTTAACATTCTTTTTATAGATACAAATATTTAAGTAAATGCTCTATTTATAATAAACAGTATTAAATAACATTTACCGGCCTGAATGTCAGGAAAATTTTCATTGAAAATATTCGTCCTCCGGCAGGAATCGAACTTGTATCCTATACGGAAGCATCATATAGCCTGACGTGCCTTAACCGTTTCGGCCACAGAGGAGCGTTCGGTTAGCAAGATCGATTTTACTGTCTTTAAACTTTAATCTTCCATGAATCTTTCACGTACATTCATATCTGCTCATGGCGTATCAAATGTAAACAAATGACGTCACACATTATGAAATGGACAATTATTTAAAGACATTTTTATGTTTAACATTCTTTTTATACATACAAGTATTTAAGTAAATGCTCTGTTTTATAATAAACAGTATTAAATAACATTTACCGGCTTGAATGTCCGAGAAATTTTCATAGAAAATATTTGTATATATAAATAACGTATAACAATAAAATATATTAATATCATTTTATATAGAGATTGCACATCGTTGGAGTCAAAGCATTAAATTGACGGATGTGACAGTTATATTAAAGTGACAGAAATGGCTGAATGGGTGCTTCTGATAAAAAAAAATATTCCTGTGTTTGGATCGCAAAAGAGGCTATTGAATGATAGGGCAGTTAATGACTGTCCAAATCTGTCTCCACCCGGGGTATTAATCCTTAGAGGCACACCCACATTGTTCTATGTAATTATACAAATAAAAGCCTTATTCTGTCATTAAAACTTGCATTTAATGTTTTTCTTATTTGTTTTCAATGCATTTCTACAATAAAATTATCTACTGCGCATTTTTATAATAAAACTTTTAGCAGCGGATTTGCGTACTAGATACAGCTAAAAATTTAGACTGCAACCATAAAAACGCATTTAAAATTATTTAAATGTTACCATTTTAGTAAAAGAAAGATAATAGCCTAACGTCCAGATCCAGAGAGAAGGATCGAAGCGTTTGAGAACAAATGAATGAGAAAACTCCTTGGCATTTTCTATTGGGAACAAAAAAACAATGAGTTTGTGCAGAAAAGGGTTGAAAGTTTTGTGGGACACCAGGAACCTCTTCTGGCCATTGTCAAATGGAGAGAAAAATGGCGTAGTTTGGACACGCTACAAGGCACGACAGCCTGTGTAAAATCATCATGCAAGGGACTGTTGAAGGTGGGCGCAGGAGAAGGCGCCAACGAAGAAACTGGTTGGACAATGTCAAACAATGGATAGGTATGACTGTACCAGAATAACTCATGGCTGCCATTGATAGACTGTTGTGGATAAGAGTTAGTGTGGCTTCTTCATATGGATCTCCCCCTACGATTACAAAAGTCAAGGGGATGATGATGATGAGCCTAACGTTACTTTTTAAAATTAAAATGAATAATACTTGTATTTATTTCAATAATGTTTTAAAACATTGTTACGGTTAATTTATCATCGATTTGCTATTCTAATTGATTTGATTTAGTTTGGTTTGTTTTACGGGATATCAACCTTAATGAGTTATTTAATACCGACAACATTTTTATTGCTCGTAATATTTTTGTTCAAAAAAGTATTGCTGATAATATTTTTTCCTTAAAAAATTCATTGCTGGTAATAATTTTTTCGACGCAGTGTAAATGGTTAGCAAGATTGTCTTGATAGATTAATCACGACCTAGATTTGAGTTCGATCTTCACTGGGTGCTCCACGCTTTCGGCCTTGTGCCACGTCTAAGCTACGCACAGGAAAGGGCATCTTGATGTGGTGTAATGGTTATCAAGCTTGTCTCGCTAGATCAATGACGACTGAATAGTGAGTTCGATCCTATCTCGATCCTCCATACTTGCGGCCTTGGGCCACATCTAAGCTACGCTGAGTAAATTAATATTAACGGTGTCGGTGAGCAACTAAATAATATTAAGCTAAAACAAGAAATGTTGCTGTAATATATTTTAATTCAAGTTTTATATTGCCTTAAAGTATTTGTTTGCATTGAAATATCTTTCTCTATTTATTAATCCCAAGCACAAAATCATTTTAACCCTGCGTTAGCCACGTGTTGTGTTTTTTTTTTACACCCCCCACCACAATATTTTTTTTTTAATTCCTAGTTGGCACCTTGTTTCTTTGGCTATCTCACACTACTCTCCTGACTTTGCGATGGCGTATAGCGCGCAGTATGATGCAGCTGTCATGGGATGCAGATGTCGCTTTGTCTTATTCTGGGTGCCATGACACCCCACCTGAATAACGAGAGTAAATTATATTATGTCACATTGATTTTTCTTTCTATTTCAATTCATGGAAATATATTGTGGGTGGCTATTTTTGATGAATAAAACTTCTTTATTATTGCAATAGTGTGTTCCCCCTACAATTTACAACATGTTTATGCAACAGATTTATTAGAATTTTCATTTCACTGAATAATTATATCTTCAGTTCAAGTTTTCATTTAATGTTTATTGTAACGGAGATTTGCCTATTGGGCTATCTTTTTCGGCAGTATGTCAATATTTGATATAATTCTAACACTATAAGCATTTTGAGATTTGGATGTATAAACACCATAGGGACAAACCATTTTCGGAAATCTCAGGTAACAAACGCAGGGTTTTAAACAAACATTTGATCAACTTCTGTGAACTCAAACAATCAGTACTGGTCAAAATCCTCAGGTGCATATGAAAAGAAAAACAAAACACCCTGTTATAATAATAAAATCGTTTTTTTGACCACAATATTTTTATCGTAATATTATTTGCAATATCCTATTCCAAAACCGTTTTGAAATGAATTTACGAACAGATGCTGGGATGTTCTAGGCCCGACCAAAAAGGGATTGCAAAATAAGTTGGGCCGTGAACTTTTAGCATGCCCTCTTAAAATAGTAACATCAAACTTGATTTAAATCCCGAAAAATGACAACCGCTCTCTTCCTGATTTTTAAGGTTTAATATAAAGATAGTGAGTGTCAATATATATCCCTTAATGATGGCACGCTAGGAAATTAACCCCAGGGACCAAATCCGTTTAATTTATTCTGTGCTTCATATGAATGGTGCAAGACAAGACACAGTCGAGTGATGGAAGTCTTGAAAAGTATGCGTATTTTCTGACTAAATGCGCCATGGTTGTGGATGGTTCTATGCCAGGCTAAGCTTCTTTTTTTTCTTTTTTTAATTATGGCACCTGTTACAGTCAGGGCCAGATTTAGAGGAAAAGAGGCTCTTGACTATTCCTCTTGTGAAACCTCTCCAAATCTCCAAATTAAAGACAAATGAAAGAGTGTTAAATCAAACAATTTGAGTAAAGTCGAGGATGATGACGGGTGTTTAACATTACTGAAGAGTTGTTGAGAGTCTACAATGCGTTATGACAGCATGTTTAAGAAAGGCCTATGACAGTGTCAAAAATATTATAGACCTTGGCTGGAGGCACCCTAGATTTTGAGGCCCTAGGCTTTAGCCTGTTAAGAAGACTATAGGTAAATCCGGCACTGGTTACAGATCGATAATTATCAAATTACTCTTACAGTTTATTTTTAGAATAGTGATTTTGATCTTCGACTCAGCGTCGAACCCATTTTAGGTCTAATAATTAGCCTTTAAGGACTAGTATTTACTGAACAGAGCTTAAGAAAAAAAAAAACATTTCTCAATTAGTTGAGAAAATTAATTTAATAAATTCTGCATTGTCCCACAGACGATTGCCATGGGAGAGTATCCATGTCCGAAACAAATTTCACGTTCCAAATATTGAATTACCTCCCCTTATTCACTTCCCCCCTGATATTCTGATGACTTTTTTTGGAAGCTTCGTCAAATCAAATTCAAAAGTCTTGGCATATACACAGAAAGAACTACTCGCAATTGATTTAACGTCGGTTTTATGGCCACCTTAGACAAAAATAAATATTTCAAACTGTATTTTTCGTTTTATTTCTGACGTAACATTTCAGACTCAAATGTGGAAAGTTCGGTTTTTTTTTTTTTGTTGTTTTACAAGTTCCGAGATTTATTTAACAAAGCATGAATTATATTTCACTTCGTTCTCATTAGAATATGAGACTAGGTAAAGAGGTAATTCAAAATTTGTAATGTGAAATTCCAGACGTTAGAAGCGATTTATTATTACGCACTCACACAAAAAAAAAAAAAAGAAAAAAAACTAAAGTTTATTTGTGTCAGAGATTTTATACCAGGTTAGAATTTAAACCTTTAAGAGGAGAATTCTTTTGCAGCTTTCATCTTACGGAAGGAATTTCTGCTTAAGTCCAGTAAGAAGCGGTTTTTGTCCCCACTCTCTAAATGTACTGAGAAGGGGGTGGGAGTTAAGGGCACTTTTATTAATAAACAGTAAAGAAATTCCGGAGGTTTTTTATTCCCCCCCCCTTAAATCTTAATCGGTCAGCATATTATAATAATAAATAAATTAAAAAAAAAAAATTAAAAAAATCGAATTTTATTTTAATTTAAAATGAAAATTGTAATCAAATTCCAATCCGAAAGATGTTTTTAGAATTGGTTGTTTCAGGAATTTTATAATTCGTTTTCCTAAAGCAACCTTAAAAAGTATTAGTAGAAAAGAACTTAGTTAAGAAGATTAATTATGTTCTTCCCGACACGAAGCCCATATTGTCGCACTAGATATGGTTGTTGAGACCAAATAGCTCCGGGGTGGGGGGTTCTTTTTTTATGTTGTATAGAGATTTCAGGGATTGTTAAGGTTATGCTTCTAAAACGATTATTGAAAAATAATTCCATTTTCTATAAACAGGCCACGATTAAAGAAATGGAATAGGAATTTAGATTCAGAATTACGAGCCTTCCGAGTAAAATGTATTAACAGAAAAAAAAAAAAAAAAAATTAGTTTTTCATTTATTTGTAGTCGGAGATTTCTAAATTACGAAGTCTCAACGTAAGAGAAAATATCAATCCTCAACGATTAGTTTTCGGTCTCCTTGTAAAAAGTGTTGAGTTTCATTAAGTCCTTTCATTTTTTTCTTGAAGGGAATGGTCCATGGAGTATTAATTACAGAAGTATACAACTTCAAATATGATAAATCTCTTCGTATCGTTATATAACGTTCTACTCAACATTACTTGTATTCGTTAGTCAAAAAAAAAAAAAAGCGATCTCAGAAGACGCTATTGTGGACAGGTAACATTAATTGTATATCACGAGCTGAACAGTTTTAAAGCCCTTCAGGTGTGACCAGAATTCTCTGCAAGATCAGTTTCTCGGTTTTTCCTGCTGCGGCGAAGTTTGAGAGAATGGCGTTTAGAAAAACTAGTTCTATCATCAAGGACGGCCTGCGGTAACGTAGGCGAGAGATAGTGTGCTTGGGATATAACGGGGGTGGTATGTAATAAGTTCGCTAACACCCCGTAAGAAGCTGGGGACAGACACAGTGGTTGAATATTCTTAAAAACCGCCTCTCCGGTTAGATTTCCCACAGTAGCTAAGTCGCTATCAGATTCTGCCTTTTGCTCAACTTTCTGTAACCACAAGGCTCCGTTATTCGTAGCCACGGCAACTGCCGGCGAATTAGGGTGTCCTGCCGTTGAGGCCGGTCCGGCCTTCGAGTAAGCCGTACACACACTAAGACTGGGAGATAGGGAGCCCAAGCTAGGAGCGCCCAGAGTTAGGCTATTTCGAAACTGGTTTTGCGACGTGGTTATGATTACCTTAAAGCTCTGTTCGTTCTGGCGAAGATCTTCAAGCAGGTTGACGAGATCTGGTCGCACATCGTCGAGGACCTCTGTACAAGAGTCCTCCAAGATATGGGCGAAAATCTTAAACAGGTTTTGCTGCAGGAAGAAGTATTCTGTCTGTTCGACCCTATTCCCAGGGAAGTGAAACATCGGTAAACGCTCGACAGTTGCCACACAGCCGACGTCAATTATTCCCAACCACTGTTCCACATGACCTTTGCAAGCGAATTTTGAACCCGGGGGAAGCGCTTTCTCGAGAAGATTAGTCAGCTGCGGCCTGTCAATGGCAAACGAGTCGGACTTTAGTAGGCTGGAAAAGATGAAGTCACGGGTGCAGTATTGACAATGGTTGAAGCGATGAAAACGACTGCGGGATTTTTGGATTGCCTCCATCTTGTCGAGTAGCGGAATTCGAAAGGCGAGGATATAATTGTTGTCGGTCGGAGGCGGTGGCAGAGCTACGATTGGAGGCGGGGTTATGCACCATCCGGAGGGGCTTCTGCAATAAAACGCAGCCGGAATAACAGAATCCATTGAGAAAATGAGAACAGTTTGGAAAACTTCTGTAGAAAAAAAACGTGGGTGGGTCTATTTGGGCGTATTTATTTATAGATGTCTTTGTTCTCGCTTTTTTTTCTCTCCTTTCGTTGTATGCTCATTGGCTGCTTTTTTTGCCCCCCACTTTCTTTAGTTTAATTCCTCCTCCCCTTCTAGGTGACTCGTCCTGCTTTAATTTCGTCTAGTTAACTTATATTTTTGTCACAATTAAAGTTTGTGGGGTTTTTATTACTAACATGATTTTGTTTAGTTTCTTGTATATAATTTATAACCATATTGTATATATATCATTGGGGCGTTTTTTAGCCTGTTGTTTTTATTCCCCTCCCTCCACAGACAACGATTTGTACATATGGGGGCTATTTAGGATTTACATTGAGACTATGAGGTATTTTGGTGGATGTAGTAAGAATGGTAGGTATGAATGTGTTGTTTTGGTGATAGGATTATTGTTTTGTACGATTGGGTCAGTGGTTGTGGCTAGCTAAGTTATAAATTAAGACAGATGATGACCGTCTCTTTTCCTCATCCCCTTTTTCGGCCTTGTGCCACATTTACTGTATTGTTCAGTAATAAATATTGTTTTATTACTAACACCATTTTGTTTAGTTTCTTGTATATAGTTTTGTACTCACTGTAAATAGTCATTGGGGATTTTAGATTTTTAAATTGTTATTTTATTCCCCTGCCCCACCCCAGACAAAGTATCGTATATATGGGGACTAGTTAGGACTTCATAGAGTTTCTGAAGCATTTTCATCGAGTTCATCTCCCTTCCCTCTCATTTTATTTCATCCATAGAATTTTAATCACACATATGTAATCATTAGATTTTTATGGTATGAAGCGCGTTTTTTAGGACCCCCTTGAGAGGATGCGGTATTATGGTGCATGGAGGATTGATTGGTGATGGACGAGTTCTTGTGGTGAATGGGGAAACTGTAATGCGTGAATGGGTCGTGAATCAGATTAGCTAGGTATAAGATAGTTAGTGAAGACCAGCCTCAATCCCTCCCCCATGTTGGCCTTGTGCCGTAATTGTATGTTATGTACAATAAATATCCATAGAGTTTCTGAGGCATTATGGTGAATGAGGTAAGAATGGTAAGTAAGAATGAGTTGTTTGGTGAAAGGAATATTGTTTGTATGTTTGGGTCAGTGTTTGCGGCTAGCTAAGTTTAATGTTAAGACAGAAGATGACCATCCTTTTCCCATTTCCCCCTTTTTCGGCCTTGTGCCATATTTGTACTTTTTGTGCAATAAATATTCTATTTTGTTTGGTTTCTTGTAAATATATATACATTACATTTATTTTTGAATTGGACATAGTCCGACAATTTATATAAAGACATTTATAATATGTTTAACATTCTTTTTATAGATACAAGTATTTAAGCAAATGCTCTGTTTTATAATAAACAGTATTAAATAACATTTACCGGCCTGGATGTCCGAGAAATTTTCATAGAAAATTTTCGTTCCCGACAGGCAATAGAACTGCCTAGCTGTGGGCGAGTAATTAACAAGTCTGTCTCGCAGACGGTTGCTACTAAATTTAGCTCGATACTTGCTGGACAATGTAAGACTAGCAAATCCACAACGAATTTAGTCATTAACGACATCCCCATAAAGGAAGCGACCAGCAAAGAAGACGCTAATGTTTAAGGAAATTAAACTGGAATGAACACACCCAGACCCGGTTACGGAGAGAGGGACCACTAACAATTTTATGGGTCATAAAAACTTTTCCAATCTGTTTCACGAGAACTTGTTTTGATTTTTTTGGTCTACTGCTTACATAGACTAAGCATGCCACGTGATGTAGGAGTGCGGGCAGTTTGAAATGAAAGTGGACTACTGTGATGACCTACAAGTCTTGTCATGTTGCTTACTGTCGGTAACCATAAGCAGGAAATGAGCTAACGATATATATATATATATATATATATATATATATATATATATATATATATATATATATATATATATATATATATATATATTATAAATTAATAGATTTAAAATATGGTTTTACCGCTACACAGTGATAACCATGTTTCAGAAATGGAAGCTAAAGCTTTAGCTTCCATTTCTGAAACATGGTTATCACTGTGTAGCGGTAAAACCATATTTTAAATCTATTAATTTATAATATTAATGCTCTGTAAATTTAAATTTACATTGAGCACTATTGTGTAAAAATAAAAATATCTATAAGAACACCGGATTTTATATCTTACTGTTCTTTCCTTTTTATTTATATATATATATATATATATATATATATATATATATATATATATATATATATATAAAATTTTACTTTGCACAGTGCTTGTGCAAGGGTCTCTTGGGCCCTCATTGAATCTATGATACGGTCCTTCCCAAATTCTATTATACGCGGCCCCAATCTCAATTTTCACGAGGTAGCCTTCATATAAAATAAAAATTTTATTATAACTTAATTATGTACAATAATGGATCATATGCAATATACGCGAACAATTCAACTAGAAAAATTGAAAATAAATACAATGTATCTAAATGCAAATTAGACATGTCGCAATAGATCATTCCATATTAAAATAAACATTGCTTTGCAGCAATTTTTAACATCAACTCGAGATTTTTCTTGTTTTGTTTAAGTTGAATAATTTTAAAACATTCAACATTATGATTAAAAAATAGTGAATTTTTTATGGTGCTTTTTCGAGACTTAACATGAACAAAACAATCTCACGGATTTCGACGAAAAAAAGAGCCCAGAACGACGTCAAAATCCTTGAAAATGTTTCGCCATTCAATAATCAGTTATGCTTAGTTTCATTTCTAATGCATATAAATGTAGGTAGGAAAAAAAGCAAATGTTGATAAGATAGCGAGGGTGACAAAGCATTGCCCGACCTTGTAATAAAAGTCACAATACAGAAGACAAAATCTATGACGAAAAATCTATTAAGTAAAGTTAATTTTTTTTATGTTTTGTGTTGTTTTGTTATTTATTAATTTATTTATTTATTTTTTATTTTTTTACCAGTAGTCAGTCTTGTACTAACAAAATTTGCATTAACTTATTAAATATCGAAACCCCTGATTCATAGGACAGAATAAACATTAAAATCATAATGACCAGTGCAAGGGAAGTAATTCTTTTCAATTATTTATATTTATCTCCCTTTAGCATGTTTTAGTGAAACCGGGTTCATAAATTTATTCTGCTTTATGGAGAAATAAAAAGAATGGAAAACACAGAGAATTTCACCAACAACTCAGACAATATTGTGGGTTCAATGACAAGCTTGTTAACCATTACTATACTGCAGACAACCTATGAAGATATTTATTTATTCACTATTAGTCAAGGATTCATTTGTGGCATACCTAGGAAAGACAAAAATCGCAACACTTGCAAGCAATAATCTGAGAAATTGGCTTACTTACTCTTACTCTATGAAAAACTTACATGAACTTAATTAAGTACTATATATATATATATATATATATATATATATATATATATATATATATATATATATATATATGGTGGACTCTCCCGTCGTATTCGACGTATGAGAGTCAAGCAGCTCAGTTCCTAGGAACTGACAGCCCAGACACCAGCACATATGATTTGATTATAGTGGTGAAAGTTTTGTGCAGAACCAACCATACTTTTTGAAGGGCTGAATAGAAAGGCCTAGTGCATTACGTGCCACAAGGTCCCCAAATGACCCTCTGCAGGCTTTGAATTCAGAGTTGTCCTTCATCTAGACCAGTAGCCATGCAAGGCTATAGAACCTAGTCTATCCTGCTATTTACCCATAGCTGAAGGGATCAGAAAAGGATTCATACCTTTCCCAGGGGTATTAGTACGTAAGAAGTGAGCGAAATGTTTGGGAGGCATGGTGGAGTAGAGAATTGCGGCTCGGATTGGAAAGTTATTTGAGAACCACAAATGCAATATTTTACCTGTTCACATTCTAGCCTCTTTTCCAATCCTCACCCTAACTTTTTCCCCTTGCTTTCAAAACCGGCCCCCAAAGCCTTGATTCTTATCAGAGATAAGAATATATTTTCTGACTAACGAGAGAGAGCTGGAAAATATAAAAAAGAATTCCACGACCATTATCGTTTCCATTGTGCCATAAAGTCTGTGGGAAACCTCACAGCTTGTTGCAGCTCCCAAAACCTTGGTTCTTATCAGAGATAAGAACATTTTCTAACCAATGAAGGCGCCAGGAAATTTGTATAACATGTTGACCATGTTCACCATAGTCTATGAATATAGAATCCAGCGCAGTACGTAATCTGTTCAATAAAACAACGTTAAAGATTAACACTCCCGAGTCAGACACTCTACTGAATCTGACTATATCGCCAAAACCAGTCTTCGATATCAAAGGCTGGCAGTGAATAAACATGGCCGCCTTTATACACGTTGATCCTTCGCATTGGTTACACCTTCTATTGGTGAACTATAAAATGAGTCAGCTCATTTTGACTGGCTCACTAGTACATCAAAGTACCCAAAAACTCCAACATAACAATTTTGGAGGGATAAGTCCCCTACATTTCTGAGCCTCCCACATCTCTATAAATACGGAAAATCTTTGCTTATTTGGCAGTAACTTCGACGACCGTCTGAGATAACAACGGCTCGACAACAGAAAGGCATTCATCTTCGCTGTCAGCTTCAAGGAAGATCTACCTGCTGGACTGAAAAGACAAAACGTCAGACCACTACTAAAAAGTAATTGAGAATAGCCTCCTGGCGACTGAAGATTTCTGTCGTCGACCTACGAACTCACTCAACTACAGAATTTCGTATCTTCCGACATTTTTCTGCTCTGCAACAATCTACTGGCTTAAAGAACTCCGAGAAATATTTTGAGCAAGACTTCTTTGATGAACATTTTCTCTTCTTTTAAAGTTAAAGGACATTTTTTCTTCTCCCTTTCTTTCTTTCGTATTTCTGTTTATTCCTTTACCCTGTTTTTCTGTACCTGTAAATAAACACTTTCTTCTTTTATTGTTACACGCCGAGCAGGAGTTTTGAGTCTTTCTTTATGCGTCCGCGTAAAAGAGAGAGTTTGTCCGCTTTAATCTTTCAAGCCGTAGTTGCTTGCTGTTTTTATTCAATTTTTGTCGCAATTTTTAACCTCAGCCATTTCATGTGGGAGAACCGGGATAAATTTGCCACATATTATTATTATTATTATTATTATTATTATTATTCTATTTCCTTTGATTTCTGGTGTATACTCATTTCTTTCCGGGTCCCAACCAGAGACCAAAGGTCAGAAATGGCATCATCACATTTTTCACTGAGCAGTTTTGAAAAAAATCGCATATATTTTACATAGATAAAACCCTTCATAACGTGTTGTCTGTACTTATGAGTACAATTTGTTTGTATTTCTTTAAGGCAGGGGCTACCAAGGATTCCTTCAATGAGTCTATTGGAATCTTTTCCAATCAATCTGAGGGCTCCAACTACAACAGGGATTGTTATGTCCGTATGTGCCACATTTTTGAGATTCCCACTTTAAAATCCTTGCATTTTAATAGTTTTTTAAGATCTTCAAAGATACATTGCTATCTGCAGGGTCTGCCATGTCAATAAGGAGGCGCATTTTTTCTTTGAGGTCTCTAATCGCAATGTCAGTGCGATTAACTTTGATTGTTCTGTCTGTGTGTATTTTAAAGTCCCATAAAATTCTTACAGGTCCCATCTCCGTAAATGCGTCTGGGTGATGTTCATACCAATTTCTTGCACTTTCCTTTCCGTAAGTGTTGCAGATTTTCCAGTGCAGATATTGGCCCATTCTGTCGTGCCCGGTTTTATATTAAGTGGGTGCCAATATTGTGCAACCTGATACAAGATGGTCAATTGTTTCTGGATTTTGATCACAGAATCTGCATTTTGGACTAGCACAATTTCTCAGTATTATTATTATTTTCTTGATTTCTGTTGTATGCACGTTTCCTTCCGGGTCCCAACGAGAGACCTAAGATTAGAAATGGCTTCATGACATTTTCCCCTGATCATATATATGGGTCTGGTATATATATATTTATATATATATATATATATATATATATATATATATATATAGGTCTGGTATATACATATATATATATATATATATATATATATATATATATATATATATATATCCAAGTGTGGGATTGGTATATACGGAGTAAATTCCAATAACCAACAATTATTATTCTTTAAAGAGTGCTCAATACAGAGTAGAGCAGATATAATCATTTATTTGAATATTATAACATAAATATGTTATAAAATAACTACAAAAATAGCCATTTTGTTTCAACACTCCCAGTGTCTTATCAAGAGATGATGTTGAATGTAGAATAAATGGTTTTAAAAAGTTCCAAATTCATTAACGGTCCTTCGCTAGGGGTAAACGCTGTAACATAAGTCAGAATGACCAATCAAAACGCAAATCAGCTCCACCTGTAGTCTTCTTCAGCTCTTGTTATTGGATAGCGTTTTTGAATGGGGCTAAATTTCAAATCCTGGAGGTGTAAATGGCTTCAATGCTAGAATTGCTAATCCTTTGGTCAGATGACGCCAACTATAAGCAACGAGACGTATGCCTGAGAATTCTTTTTTATTTCGCTTTGATGATGATAATAAACACTGCAGATTGTAATGTATCTTTGAGCATCTTTAAAAAAAAAAACTATCAAAATACAAGGATCTTCAAGTGGGAATCTCAAAAATGTGATGCACGAGGACATCAGTAATTCCAGTTGTAGTTGGAGCACTCGGATTGATTGGAAAAAGTTGCCTTAAAGAAATGCAAAAAAAAAAAATTATGCTCAAAAGTACAGCCCCCACCACCCACATTACGAGGAGTTTTATATGTGTGCGATCTTTTTTTTTTTTTAATAAAATGATCAGGGGTAAATGTCATTACTTTCCACACAAACAATCATTTTTATTTCATGATTGAGTTTCCTTGGATCTCACAATTAATTTCGATTATTCTCAAATTTATTTCCAAGCTATAAAAATTGTTATCGTAAAAAAAATTTGTCGCAAAAACTCACTTAAAAAAATCGCCGAAAACAATCGCAGTAATGTAAACTTACGAATCCAAAATTTCTGTAAAATGAGCTATTGAAAGTTAGAGAGTTGTATCCCTTTAATTGTAAAAGCGTGAGACAGTGGCACACTGACATTCGCATTTATTATATAAATAGACAATAAGATATTTTGTGTTTTCTTCTATAAGTGCTGGAAGCCGCCTACTCCTTTCATGGAACCTATTTGAGAAATTGTTATATAGGAATAAAGTGTCGTTGCCGACACTTGAGTTTGAACCTAGATCGCCAGGGTGCAAACACAGTCGATCCCATAATTGAATTAAGTGGATCTCGCGACCATAGAGGAAACGCATATATATAGATCGTTATTTTTAGTCTCTCCTCTATTACTATTCGGATCGCCATTTCTAGTATATCCTCTATTACTATAAGGACAGCAATTCTCTACTATATTCACTATACTATTTCACTATACTTATCACTATACGGGTTACTTGTCGAGCGAATATTATCGAGCAAGTACTATTAGTGCGAAATTATTCGAAGGCGTCTGACCCCAGTGTTGTTCAACGGTGTTACTATAGTATCTGCGATTACAAAGTCTCTACTACAACGAGCATTACGAAAGTGACAACGAATAGTCGTTGACATCACAAAAGTGGAGACGAGTGTTTGTTGATATCATAAAAGAAACAGATACATTTTTGAAAAGCATGGCAAAGGTTTTGTATATCATAATATTTGTTGCGCTTTTTTTCTTCTTTTTTTTGTATTCTTTGCAGTCCATTCAGCCAGTTATGATGTTGAATGTAGAATAAATGGTTATGTAGCGAAAGAATCATATTTTTTAAAAAAATATTATAATATAAGCTCTACTTCTGTATGGAGCACTGTCTTTTTAAAAATAAAAACAAAAATACTAAAGAACTACGGATTATTTACCTAACGTGTTCTTTCCTATTTTTCTGCATACCCGCACATATACACATATATATATATATATATTATAATTATTATATTTATTTGAAGTTATATATCTATTGTTTATTATTCTTATTTCTTTCAACTTTTTCCATAGTTACTGGGTTTTTCAGTATTAGTATTTATTTGTTTTTTGTCCAATTAACCTGAAGATCGTTTGTCGTATTTTTACTTCCTGTTTTTGCGTATATTTATCACCTTTTCATTTTGTACCGTCGTCCATTTTTTATCACTTGATAGTTTAGGTGTTAGTCCTGTCAAAAAGACAGTATAAATGATTGTATGTTTTAAATAGTGGCTTCTTAATCTGCTCGTATTTAAAATAATAAAAATTTTAAATCCAGATTTCTATTTTCATTAATCATTTCTGATATCTCTTTTTTTTTTAAATTATGAAACATTTCTATATTCGCATTTATTTATGTACGACTATTTCGTAATTTCTCGTGCTTTTTAGCGTTTTTATTTACCTAATGTTTTAGATATTAAAAAAAACGTTCATTTTTTGGGGGAGATTCTAAAACACGTAATGTATATAATGTTTATATACGTACATTATATATGATGGAAAGGTTATCATAGCCGTGGGTGACAGTGACGACAAACTCCTATTGCCTGTAAAATGCTTCCGCTGCATGTGTCTCAGCCTCTGACTATTAAGTTCAGCTCACAGCCAGATCATGAGTGAAACCGGACAACTGGCGCCTCATAACCAGCTGCGAATTTAGATGGAGCTCGGCAACACAGGAAGGCAGTTGTCTAAGAGAAGGAAAACCCTGATTGTAAACCTCCATTGTTTTACGCTCATATCCAAACATTCAATCCCCTACTGTCTACAAAATGCTACCGTGTCATGCGCCTCAACCTCTGACAACTAAGTTCAGCTCCAAGTGTGAGAATGAGCAGAAATTTTGGGGAGAATTACAAACAGAAAGGTGAGTACAAAGTACAGTTCGTTTTACTAGGGTGTGGAGCTTAGTGCAATAAATTTTCATTAATTTTTGTGACAAAAAACACTATTTTAAAAACAATTTAATGATTAAAATAACAAATATTTATTTAATAAAAATGCAATATTGTTTTTTGCATATCTTTCCTTTGAGTTTTTATATATACAAGAATCCATTTTCCAGTTCGTACTGCGTTTGCAAGGCCAAACGCTTTAAAAAGATGGAAATTGGCTACAGAAAAAAATAATTACGCATGGCCAGTTGTATGTTGCATGCTCAAGAGTAAGAAATTCTAAGTATTTATTTTTCGCTGTTAAAAAGGAAAAAAAGAAATTTTCTTAAAAAATATTGTTTACCATAAGGTCCTTTAAAATTAAATTAAACTAAAGAAATTATCAAACCGTGAAGTAGAGTTTTTGTCAAAGTATTTTTCCAAACAAATCAGCTTATTCAAATTTCACTGATTGGTTTGCGAAATTGAACGAAACGTAGAGTTTGTAAATCTTGACAAAGATGTTAGCAATAATTTCAACAATACTAAATACTGTGAGGCTTTCAACACGCGTTAGCGTTTGGCCTAAAATTCTAGTAATCAAAATTCATCAACCATATAACCTAAGTCAGTCTTAATGTTGTAATAGAAAACAAAGACGGTCTATTTAAATATATTTATTTTGAAAGTCGTATTATACACGCATACACACAAACATACACGCACATATATCCACGCACATACAAATAATTAAAAAAAATAACGACACTTCATTAGATATTGAATGACATAAGTTCCCATCAATTAATATTTATATAATTAGGCGACTACGTACTACACACACAAACACGCTCACACACACACACACACACACACACACATATATATATATATATATATATATATATATATATATATATATATATATATATATATGTAAGCAAAGACAAAACAAAATCCGAATGTGCAAGTTTACTGTTTTAATGTTGTTTTACATGTCCTGAAGATGGTCTACTAGACCGAAACGTCTGATGTCGGCAGTAAAACAATATTAAAACAGTAAACTTGCATATTGGGATTTTTTTTTGTTTTTTCCATATTTTTCATCATATATATATATATATATATATATATATATATATATATATATATATATATATACAGGGGGTCCTCGACTTACGGCGCAACATAATCTGATTTTTCGACGTAGGTCGGAACACACCTACATAAGTCTGCCTTACGCTTGGGAGATATAACGAAGGGCAAAAAGTTCACTCCCCCCCTCCAAAAAATAAACGACACAAATGTGAGATAGCGAATGTCGGAAAATCCAATATGGCGTACAGCTGGTGAAGAAACAACGCCGTCTTCCTCATACAGCTCCGCGTGCCGACATATTATATTATAGGAGATGTCGCTGTAACCACGAAACGCCAAACGTCGAGTCCGATGTAACCCAAGGACCTTCTGTATATATATATATATATATATATATATATATATATATATATATATATATATATATATGTATGTATGTATGTATGTCTGCATGTTTTGAATATGTCCTTATATGTAAATATGTATACGGTACTGGGATAAAAAAAAATAAAATCCTGAGCGACACCCAAAAGTCAATTGATGCTTTGGAATATATTAGAAAGGCGTGCTTGGTCAGATCTTATTTACATTATTCGGACTATTGTCTTCATCTTTGTTGCCATATTTATCACAACGTTTCGGACGGTGGTTGGAATGTCGAACTGAACCCTTTATTTCACTCGCTGGGGTAGACTGTTCTAGTTCCACGTGCTATGTCTAATGGATGTCAGTTATCAGTTACCTCCTGTTAATTCCCCTTTCCAAGTTCTCCACCGCCCTAACCAGATATTGAACTCACACTCTTTGGCTCCTTTCAATGTCGCCTTTATCCACAGTTCCATGAAGAAGACCGGAGCGTACAACAGCCGAGACGTTGTGATAAATATGGCAACAAAGATAGTCCGAATAATGTAAATAATGTACATAACACCTCATCTCAGAAATATAGACAGATATTGGTCAGATCGTATTTTTCAATTAGACGATGACGCTGTCTGTTTAGTAAAAATCACCAAAAGGTAGTTTTGAGAACAAGTCCATCAGGCCTATGTTTCGCCCTGGTGGTCAAAATGAAGATTTGAACTTTATAGAAAATATTTAGTCTCATATTAAACTAACTAGGAAACACCATCCAACCTACTCATTAAATTCTGGAGTCATCAACATTGAAGGGAACAACATTTGCTTCTTTCTGTCAAAGGCTGTCCATAAATTCATCCACAAGGCTTAAACATTTAAAGTAGCCAAACTGATAAGTTACCCCACACTTTATTTGTATTTAACGCTTTCTCATTTACATACATATTATTTGTTATTGTACCTGTTAAAAGCCTGTTATTTGGAACTTCGCTCATTCGAACCTGTATCCTATATGGAACCGTCATCTAGCCTGACGTGCCTTTTAACCGATTCGGCCACTGAGGATCGTTCGGTTGGCAAGGTCGAATTTACTGCTTATAAACTTCAATCTTCCATGAATCTCTCACGTACATTCATAACTGCTCATGGTGTATCAAATGTAAACAAATGACGTCACACATTATGAAATGGACAATATGACTATATGACGGTTCCGTATAGGATACAGGTTCGAATCCTGTCGGAGGACGAATATTTTCGATGAAAATTTCTCGGACATTCAGGCAGGTAAATGTTATTTAATACTGTTTATTATAAACAGAGCATTTACTTAAATACTTGTATCTATAAAAAGAATGTTAAACATAAAAATGTATTTAAATAATTGTCGGACTTTGTCCATTTCATAATATATATATATATATATATATATATATATATATATATATATATATATATATATATATATATATATATATATATATATATATATAATTATTGTTTAAAAATATGTATTCATTGCGAAATTACTGTTTCGAAACTAAGACCTAAACCTTAAATTAAACTTAAAATTTAAAGTTTTTGTTCCATTCTCAAGCGATGCTGAATAACTTTTTAAAAAATTCATTTACTCTAATTATAAGCTAAATAAAAAAAATTGGGGGGTCACTTTTTTTAACGAATCAGGATACAAGTCTAATTTAAGGTGGCAAAGTAAACATCGGTTAACGGTTAGGTGTAGGTTTGTAATTTATGTCTGTTGTGCCAGAAATATGGATCAAGCTTTCGGCTTTCTTAAGTCATCATTACGACTGAAGAAAGTCAAAAGGTTGGACCATATTTCTTGCACTGTTCTTCCGAAATGAACTTCGGGCAATTTCTGGTAGAATTTCCTCCTTGCCTAAGACAATTTGCAGCCCAAATACATATTGACTCATCTTTCTGTAAAAACGGTCCATAAAATCATCTGCAAGACTAAAACATTTAAAGAATCCAACAAGATAAGTTACGCTATACTTGATATGTTTTTAATTCTTTTTATTTACTTACCTATGATTTGTTATAAAGAATGTTAAAAGTCTATTAAGATTTTTCTATTTTGAACTTGGCTCATATTTTTATCCCGGTGTATATATATATATATATATATATATATATATATATATATATATATATATATATATATATTTATGTAGTCAACTGTTGGTATCTGCTGAAGGGTGGGCGGAGCATTGCTGGAGCATCTGTCTATGAAACTCTGATGTCGAGATGCTGAAAATAATATCAATAAGCTAAGTGACAAATCTTATATTTGTATTAAGCCAATATATATATATATATAAATATATATATATATATATATATATATATATATATATATATATATATATATATATATAAAGTTATAGACTCTGTCTGTCTGTTTGTTTGTTATCGAACTTCTAGGGTTTTGAGGATAGACCCTCATAACCATATATATATATATATATATATTCTGAAACTACATTACTCAAGGTACCTGGATAAGTATATTTCATTATGATCAAAGGGGAAGCCCCACTGAATTTTTTTCCTTTTCATTTAAATTAAATTTAAATTTGAGCAAGGGACTGACTCTTATACAAAATATAGAAGGAGAATCTAGAAGATGGAGTATAAAAGAGAGGGATATATATATATATATATATATATATATATATATATATATATATATATATATATATATATATATATATACATATATATACATATATATATATACATATATATATATATATATATATATATATATATATATATATATATATATATATATATAATTTAATTAGAAATCAGACAACCTTAAGGGTCGATTGATTACATTTTATTTCCCA